>VZDJ01000216.1:4955414-5006709 GCA_008694505.1 Cyanoderma ruficeps | reverse complement strand
CTTTCCAGACAATTCAGCATCATTTCCAGATAATTCAGTCCTTGGAGAAGTGAAGAATATTTTGATTTACTCCTAAAACTTTGAGAAACACGTGAATTAACCCTAATTTCATCACCTGCTGATGTGCATACTCACTGTTCCACTTCCTGCTGAATTCCTGGGGTTATGTCCACTGCAGTGGGACACTGTCACCAGCCCAACCTTGGCATTTCCAGTGACTCTGTGGTTATTGCTTCAGGACATTGGGACTCACTGTCACATCTCTATAATCAGCAGCTTCCAGCTGACACAGATTGAGTTTTTATGAAACAGGCACTGCCTTGAGCAGGGAATGGGGATTTCCCATGCTGTTTCTCTTTGCAGATTTTTAAGCTGCAGGATACAACTCCTGTGCCCCCCAGTGCAGATCACCTCCCTGTCCTGGTGTGCAGTGCCACCATGCAATGATCCAACTCAAGATATTCTCTGATTCTGTGATGCCCAGACTTCTGTTAAAGTGCAGAATACACTTAGGAGGTGCAGCTGGTTAGAGCTTGGCCATCCTGCTCTGCACTGAGTTCTCTTCTGTAACTCCTGGTGCCTGACTCTTCTGATGGGGAACACAAGGGGACAGGGAAGGTGTTTGCAGTGCTGTCTGTGGTTGGGACCCTGTGGCCAGCGGAGGCTGGCTCTGGTTGGAGGTTCCAGCTCTGGCTGGAGGTGCTAGCTCTGGACATTCTGCCTCTGGCTGGAGGTGCTGGCTCTGGTTGGAGGTGCAGGGTCACCAGTGCGTGGCCACTGCCTGCAAAGCCCAGATCTCTGACCTGCAGGTCAGTTTGAATGGAGCTGGAGAGCAAGACACAGGGTTTGGGATCTAGCTGAGGTGACAGCCAAAGACACCACAGGTACAGGGTCCTCAGCCTGCTTTGGGATGGACTTGGCAAACTCTGGGCAGAGTGATTTATGTGGAGCAAGCTCTTGCACTGTTACAGGACAGCTTCTGAACTTCCAGCCTGGGCAGAAGCAGCAGAGCCAGTGTGGGTTTGTAGGAGCAGCCTTGTGTCAGCTAAAGGTTTTGTCTGCTGTGCTCTGGCACGGTGGGTTTGTGCTGTGTCAGCACCCACATCCTTTCTGATCCTCTCTGAATAGCCCAAAGGCAGATTGACTGTGTGTAAGCCCTGCCTTTGGGTCTGCCCCTGCAGCTGTGCTAACCCTCCCCACAGGTTTGTGTGTGGATTTCCTGTGAGCGTTAACTGATCCAAAACAAACCCCCACACAGTTACATCTGTGAATCTCCCATCCCCAATATCTCCTGATCCATTTTAATACTCAAGGGCTCTTGGTGTTGCCATGACCCTGAGAGGGAGTGATTTTAGGGTGCCTGCCCAGCAGGGATTTGGGGTGAGCATTACAAACTGGCAGTGAGGTCTGATTCGTTTCCTCTGAAAGGCTTGGCTGTGTCCGGGGTTGTTCTGCAGCATGTTCTGCAGTTGTGGTGCTCGTTGCCTTCACTGTGCTGTTATCAGGCTGTATTGTTCCTCTGGGATGACTTAATGAGCACTTGGGAGTTTTTTATGCTGTTGTTTAATGACCGTGTGATGAGTCCTGTCTGACAGATCGCTGTGGCCTCTGCACGCTGAAGGTTCACTGACTCCAGAAAACCCCTGCTCCTTTTTACATAGCATCACTTCCATCTGAAAAGGTCTTAGAGATAGATTGAAGGGCTGTGCACTGAAAAAATAATTCCTTTTTCTTGTCATCCTGTAGGAGACTGGCATAGCCAGGGGTGCTTTGCACCGACAGTGCCTGCAGTGCTCTCTGGTGCTCACAGTGTTTCTGTGCTCAGGGTGTTTCACATCAGGTTTTTTACCACAGTTTTTAGGGATCTGGGAGAATTCCCTGCGTGGTGCTTTCCAAATCCAGTAGGTTTTCCTCATGTGAAATGGATAGTTGATTTCCCTCCGAGCCAACACTCCTGCTTGCAGAGAATACCATTCTGGGAATACTTCGCTGCTGTTTCCATGCAACAACCAGTTTTTCTTCACTGGCATGGATTCACTGCGGATTTTCTGATGGGAAGCACCTGGATATAACTTTTTTATTTATATATTTCTCATTAACAGCTAAATTTCATTGCTGTCTACCTCTCCATTTTTTTTTCTTTTTTTTTAAACAGATCAACTGTGTGACTTTCCCCCACCCTGACGTAATGCCAGAGCAGCAGTTGCTGAAACCTTCAGAGTGGAGCTACTGTGATTATTTCTGGGTAAGTAGGCAGCCAGCCACATGCCACATGCAGCTCCAGAGCTTCCAAGAAAGTGGAATAAACAGCTTGATTTGTGGTACAAGGTAAAGGAGAACTTGGGCTGAGATACAACGTGTTCAGGGAGTACCAGGGGATGCCAGTGAAGATCTCCTGGAAACATCTGACCAGTCTGAGATGTGGCTGATCATCAGAGGAGTGTCCAGAAGGACAAGGACAGTTCTCAGGAGATGGATTTGCTCAGGAAATACGGAGGATGTAGGACAAGTCACATATCTCAAAATACCACAGGCAAAAGGGCAGTGCAGCATTAAGGGAATAGAATCCCAGAATCCCAGACTGGTTTGGGTTGGAAGGAACATTAAAGCTCACCCTGTCCCACCCCCTTACACTATCCCAGGTTGCTCCATGCCCTGTCCAACCAGGCCTTGGACACTTCCAGGGATGGGGCAGCCACAGCTGCTCTGGGCACCCTGTGCCATGGCCTTACCACCCTCCCAGGGAGCAATTCCTTCCCAATCTCCCATCCATCCCTGCCCTCTGGCAGTGGGAAGCCATTCCCTGTGTCCTGTTGCTCCGTCCCTTGTCCCAGTCCCTCTCCAGCTCTCCTGGAGCCCCTTAGGCTCTTGGACGGGGCTCTGAGGTCTCTCCAGAGCCTTCTCTTCTCCAGGCTGAACAGCCCCAAGTGGGCTTAGTGGCCTTCTCTGGACTCACTCCAGCAGACCCACAGGTCCATGGGATAGTGAGGCTGGGAATATGATTTCAGTGTTTCCCAGAACACGAGAGCCAGGGATACACAAGGAAGCAAGGGGTGCCCCTTCTGGAACAAGCAGATAGCTCAAAGCTCTTTGTTAAATTGCACAGCTCCCTCCACAGGATATTCCAGAGGTCAGATAATAAATGCATTCTTTTCAGGGTGAGGTTTGTGAATGACTGGCCCATTTGTAGCTTAAATTGAGTAGTTTTAATGCAGCCTGGAGCATCCAAAGTGTTCAGTGGGTGGTTCTGTGTGTGCCCCCTTGTGCTCAGGTTTGGTTTTGGGTTCCTGAATCCCATTAAAATGATGCAGTGGCCCTTGGAGTGTGGAGCTGATAGAAAACGACCTTCCAATGGAAAACTTTCTTCCACCAGAAGATTTTTCTGGGCTGTGAGAGGAAAACCACAATGGAATCAACAAATACTACTAAAGGGATCAACAATGAAGCTTTTAGGAATCTCATGTGTGTTTTCAGTTACTAGTTATTGAAGTGTTTCCCTTTTTAAACAAGAGTGTCAGTGTTGGAGGCCCAGCAGCATGTTCCCTTGTGCTAAAATACACTGACATATTTGAAAATGGTGTTGTTATGACAAAATTTCTTCAGTTTCTCCCAATCTTCTGATCCCAGTGGGCCATAAATCATTAATGGTTAATTAATGGTACAGATGGATTTTTTGCACATGTCTTAAAAAAGTTCCTGCCCTGTTTGGTCCTCACCGTTCAGCTCAGCCAGTGCTTGGTTCCATGGGTTGGTCACATCTCGATTTCAGTGAAAAGCTCCTTACTTGTTGCAGACTTTTATCCTCCCATAACTGTGCTCGCAGGAATTTCCTCCTTGGCCTTGTCATGGTCTGCCCACAGCTCTCTCTCCTTCCATCCTTCTCCCCTTCTCCCACTATCTCAGCCTGCTGCTGCCTGGCAGGGCGTCCTGCCAGTCTCCTGCTTTGATTAATCTGGCATTTCCCTCTGGCTAGTTGTGCAGCACGCGGGGGAACGGAGCAAAATCCGCAGCGCTGAGGGAAATGCTCCCTGAGAATTCGTTTGTTGGGAGAGGGTAAGAAATGGAATAGGGAAGCAGAGAGAAAAGGGGCAGCAGAGGGAAAACTGTGTTGGTTCTTGTAGCAGCCCTGAAGCCGGCGGAGCTCAGGGCTGTGTGAGAAACAGACAGTGGAGAACGGGGTGTGTGGTGGCAATCCGTGGGACGAGTTGCTGGTTTTACAGCAGGTCTGTGCAGACCAGTTCTGTTTTCCTTAGTACAAATCACAGTTGAACTTGGCAGTCTGTTAAAGGTCTTTTAGGGCTGTGTTCCCCCTGGAAGGAGCAGCGCTGTCCTCCCCTCTGCCCCAGGAGGGTTCCCTTGTGCTGGCTCCAGGATTCCTGCCCCTTGGAGCTGACACTCAGCTGTGAAGGGTCGTGGGCAGAAATGACAGCAGGGCTGCTGCTTTGGCCCCCACATCATCCTTTGCTGGCTAAAGATAATTATAAAGCTTCCCTTTTTAAATAAAAAGAAGGGGGAAGAAGAGGAGCAGGAAAGTGTTGGGCTGTTTCTTTGAGAGGGTCTGAAGTGCTGCAGCCACCAGCAGCTCTCAGGGGAGGGTTCCTCAGGCACCACTGCTGAGCAGCTGCTGCTGGGAGCCACATCTCTGTGGCTTTGGCCCCCAAAGCTTTCTGTTGAACTCCCTTTTATTTCTTTCAGGCAGACAAGAAGGACTCACAAGGGAACAATACAGTGTCGGGATTTGAAATTCTTCTTCAAAAGCAACTTAAAGGGAAACAAATGCAGAAAGAAATGGCAGAGTTTGTTCGAGAAAGGTAACTGGCACTTGGTTATCAAATTAGATATTTATTGCAATTGTTTTTTTCCCAGTTTAGATATTCTTTAAATAGAAGGTATGCATAAAAGGTATGCTACAAATTCTTAATGAACATGTAATATTTCTTTAATGTTCATCCACGCTTTCCAGCTTCTCCAGCTCTCCCTTGTCTCTCGTGCTCTGAGTTGTATTGCACAAAGGCTGTCTGTTTAGAGGGAGCCAAGAAGGCTTTAAGCTGCAGGTTCAAGGAAAAAGCATAAACAGGAGAGAAGCAGAATGGACTTGATATTCAGAAGGGGAGTATTTTGTCTGAAAAGTACAGAAGCAGTTCACATGGAGCATAGGCACCGTTTCCTAGAGGAAGGTTTAAAAAGACATCACTTTGGACTTGAGCTTGGTTATAGAACCACAGAACCACAGGGGTGGAAGGGACATTAAAGATCATCTCATTCCAGCCCCGTGCCATCTCTCTGTCTAGGGACACCCTTCACTATCCCAGGTTGCTCCAAGCCCCATCCAGCCTGGCCTTGGACACTGTCAGGGATTCAGGGGTGGCCACAGCTTCTCCTGGCACCCTGTGCCACCCTCATTGGGAAGAATTTCTTCCCGTTATCCCATCTACCTCTGCCCTCAGGCAGTGGGAAGCCATTCCCTGTGTCCTGTCCCTCCATCCCTTGTCCCAAGTCCCTCTGCAGCTCTCCTGGAGCCCCTTTAGGCACTGGCAGAGGCTTTGAGCTCTCCTCAGAACTTTCTCTTCTCAGGGTGCAATTCAGTTGGGCACAACATGCAGATAGTTGCTTCATTTTTAGTTTGTTTCCTTTCTCCCTTGTGACTTTTTTTTTCGTGCCGGGGATGTGCCAGCAGTGGAAAAATGCCAAGTGTCACAGGCAATACTGGTGAGCAGATACAGGGCCCAGCGTTCACATGAGGTTTCTGTAGCCTTTGACATCAGACAGTCCGAGAGACAGTTGCAGTGTGACCAGAGGTAGAAGAAAGGACCACCTGGCACATTAAAAATACAATTGAGAAGTAGCCTTGCTAAGGGAGAGGATGAGAAGGCAAGCAGAATTGTGATAGCAAGGGAAAAGAGGGGGAAGCTGCTTCAAAGGAAGTAATATATAATGAAATTTGACAGAAATAAAAGCAGGATGCATTGAAGAGGAAGGGAAAGTTGGTGTGAAATTAGAGGAGAGCAAGGAGAGCAGCTCTGACACTGTAGGGAGGCGTGTCTGGCCTCAGCAGAGGAAGAAGCAGACATGCTGGAGAGGAAAGAAAAGATCCTCTGTGTGCTAGAAACAAAAAAAAAAAGTTGGGAATTGAGTTTGAAGAGGATCTGGATGGGAGTTACAGAAAGATTAATACATTTTTCATTTGTTTGTAAGAAAAGATCAGGATTGTTCTGTGTGGAAAAGGAGGAGGATGGTGTTGAGCTGGAGGGGTTGTTCATGGAAACAGAGCTCAGGTCATCAGGGGAACCTCTGTGTTCCCAGCTAAGAGGGCTGAAATATTGATAAGGTTTCCATGAGGACCATCAGGTGCCTTGGGGAACACAAGACCATATTTAACTGGGAATTTTCATGTCCAGAAAAATTCTCTTTATACAGTCAGCCTGCTGGAGGTGAGATACAGGCAGCTATTAAAACCAGCCTTTCAACAGGAAGCTAGTATAAGACGTGATAACCAGATTTCTTCATCAAATATCCAACAAGAGGGAAGATAACTGAAATTTAGTTTATCAAGTAGATGCTTTTACAGGAGCTTCCTGTATATAGTGATCTCAGACTGAGCAATTACATGTTCATTCAGTTCTTGTTGACAGAGTTATAGAAGTCACATAGTCACAGACTTTGACTTTTAAGAAGACAGACCTCAAGAAAGGGGGGAAAGTAAATAATAATTATACTGAACTGAAAAATCCAGGGTGTTGGTGTGAAAGAAGGTGTCACTTTAAATCAAAAGTGAAAATAAGGTCCAGTATTCGCATTCTGGGAAGGACTCCAAAACAGCCAAAAAAATCAGCAGACTGCCCTGAGAAACACCAGGTATAAGTAGTGTTTCCATTAACAAAGGAACAATGTCTTATTCACTTTTTAATTAAGCAGTGCTATGTTTAGAAACTGTAAGTTAAATAGCAGATTGTTTCGCTTCTGCCACGTGCAGCAGATCCATGTGTGCACCTTTCACTGTTTGTCTGCAGCAATTTGTGGAAGACTTGTGCAGTCTCTGCTCTACAGGAAAAGTAATTATGCTTCTGTTGTCTGATAATTTCATTGCTCCCTCCTAATCTGGAGGAACGGTGTAAAAAGACTCACAGTCAGTCTTCCCACAGTGGCAGTCGTGGAGCTGTCTGTCAGATATCCTCTACCACCTTTTCTCCCTGTTCCCCCTGTTGTCTTAACCTATTTAGTTTCTTCTTGCATGGCAGTCACATCAGATCATCTTTGCTTCCCTTTGCAGCTCTCTGCTTTTTCTTCATCCACTGTAATATGTCATGACTGAAATTATTTGAGTGTGGGCACACAAAGTACTTTTTCTTTCAGAAACAAGAAAAGTAAAAGAGAACAGGAAAATAAACATGCAAAGATCAAGCAGAACTAGTAAAGTCAGAACAGTAAACTGGGTCAAAATGCACTTCAAATCTGTAATGCTTCTGACTATATAGGGAGTGAAATCCTGAAAGTTTTCAAACAAATGAGTGGAAACAAGAACTTGAAGCTTTTTTTGTTAGGAAGGTGGAATTACTGCCAAACAGCCACGTGGATGTCTGAAAATGGACTCAGGAGTTCTGACATATTTGTGTTTCACAGTCACCACAATCCACAGTTTGCAGTGTGTTTATATCAGATAGGGTCAAGAGGCAGATTGTTTCCCCTCTTTGAGGTTTATCTTGGTTTTTAGCCCCTTTTTGGATGGTGATAGGAAGCCAGGCTGGGGTAGAATAATTCATTTCTTATATTTGAGGCTCTTCACTATAAACATTTCACCTTTTTATTTTTATCTTTTGTTGATGTTCCTCCATGCCAGGCAGTCTGCCCCTTTAGTAGTACAAGTAACAGTTCAAATCCCTGAAAAAATCTTGGAGCCTAGGCCAAAGCTGGAAGCAGTGAGGCTTTCCTCCATCAAAGCAGGTGGCTTTGCTTTCCTGCTGCTGCATTTAGGACAGGCACTGATGGCACCAGGCACGAGGTGTCTTGTGTGTGTTTGTGTAATTACAGAATTACAGAATGCTTTGGGTTGGAAGGGACCTTAAAGCTCATCCAGTTTCACCCTTCCCAGTGCTATGGGCAGGATCACTTTCCACTAGACCAGATTGATCCAAGCCCTGTCCAGCCTGGCCTTGGGACACTTCCAGGGATCCAGGGGCAGCCACAGCTTCTCTGGGCACCTGTGCCAGGGCCTCCATACCCTCATAGGCAAGAATTTCTTCCTAATATCTAATCTAAACTTCCATTCTGACGACATGAGGCTTGCTTCTGTTCTGCTACATTCAGTAATTCCCCAGCTTCAACAGTAGCAGGGAAGAACTTGACAGAATTTTAAATTCAGTATTTTCCTGGCAGACCTTTTTGATGGAAGATGGGCAGCTACTCCTCTGTTCATGAGACAAAGGTCTGGGCTGCATGGGCAGCTCAGAGCAGTCAGCAGACTGTTGCAGCTTTGACTATCCAGCAGCCACAGAAAATCACTCAGAGGCATCCTAAAGACAAAATTCAGCAGGAATGAAGTTCACAATGAGGGCTGTAGACCAGAACTGTGGCTGGGAACTGAGCCCAAAGCAGTGAGCCTGAGCTCTGAGGAGAGACTTTTTCACCTTTATTACTTTTGACCTGTTCTCTCTTTCCAGTCCACAGAAATTGTCACTTCTGAGACAAGATTAGTCTCATCCTGAAGAAGGTCTTTAAAGCACGTTAGGTGCAATGTGCCTGGATAAACCCTTTTCACAGCGAGGTCCTAATGCAGTGTACCCTTTGATGCCTGTGTTTGTTGGTCTTGTTGGAGCAGGCGTGGGGAGCTGGCTGGTTTTGTCCTCATGGGAGGGGGAAGAAGAGGACCCCCAGCTCCTGGGTAAGGTCTGTAGTACTGTGTCACACCAGGCTGGGCCTCATCTTGGGGCTCAGCCAGCTGCATCTCAGTCAATTGCTGGAAGGGACATCCCAATCAATGGCTGTGCTGTGGAGCTGTCAGCTGTGTCAGCAGACTTGCTGCCTCCCCTGGACTCCTGTGAGGGTAAGGAGGGAAGCGTGGCACTTCCTTCCCACAGCACCCACCAGGATATTTTCAGCAGCCCAGAGCATCAGATCCCTCTGAGCTATCTCAGGGGACCCCTTTTAGCTCAAATGTGCCCTGCAAAAGTGCTCTTGCTCAACCAGCTCCTGCAAATGGGCATGCCAGAAATACCCCACCTTCTGAGTCTTTGTGGACAGACACTTCAGAGCAGGTTTTGCTCCTCCTCGTGCATAGTTGGCTCAGAATCAGGAGTTTTTCTGTCTGGGGCTCTCTCAGAAATGTTCTGTTGAGCGAGCTGGGTTGAAAACCAGCAAACAGACAACTGTTTGCTGTGCCTGGGAGCATGGGCACCTTGCAGTTGTCTCACTGGCAGCAGAACTCAGGGAAGATGGTTTCAAGCACGATGCCCATCACCTCTGCACCAGCAGCTGCTCATCCCTCCCTGCTGTACTTGTCCCCTCACTCCACAGCTGCACTCCTCCTCCTCCCTGCAGTCATTCCCACAGCAGCTGTGTGCCAGCACCTTTCCTCCTCTGCTCCCTGGCAAGCTCAGCTCCTGGTCCTGGTGCCTCTGAGTGAGTGAAGACAAGCGCAGGGCAGGGAGTGGGGTGAATGAGAGGAAAGGGATGCACCAGCCACGTCTCTGCCATGCTTTGTCACCTGTAAAAGACAGCAGGAAGTATTACTGCTTCCTTATTGTCTGTCAGCAATTTTATTCGCTTTTAAACCTTTACTAAAAATCATTGGTGAAAATATTAAATAAAGCTGTTGAGGAACCTCTTCGTGAACAAATAAGCTCGTGGTCCCCTTTCATCATTATCAACTGTGTCAACCCTTTGAGCAATTCTTTTGTTTGTTTTACAAATCTCTACTTTCCCCAGCTTTGCTAGTAATGTGGCAGTGTACTAAGGTCTTTATTGATGTCTAGGAAGATTAGATTTGGTGTCCCTAAGAAAGGTGCACTTCAGCCCCCCAAATCTCATTTGGACTTTTCCTAGCTCGACGCATTCCTTCATTTTTGCCTCAAGGATGTGCAGCCTCACATTTCACAGCAGACTTAACCACGTGCTCCTGGTTTTTGCAGACAGCCTGTGTTGCACAGCAGAAACACTCTGTCCTTGTTATTTGCTCTTCAGAACTGTAGCTTCTTCAGCTAATTTTGTCACATGCCGTCCTGCATGTAGCCTTGCTCTTGCCTCTGCATTTTTAGCATATGGGGGGAGAAGACGGCTCATCAAACTGGTGCTGCCAAGCCCTGGAGACTGAAAGGAAAATTCCTGCGGCAAAATCTGTTAAAATGCAGAGAATTTCTTCAAATTATGTGTGTGGGTTTCTGCCTTAAAGCTTACTTACTGCTGTCTTTTTATTTTCTCTGTGTGTGTGTGTGTGAGTGTAGGATAAAGATTGAGGAGGAATATGCTAAGAACCTGTCCAAACTGTCTCAGAATTCCTTGGCTGCTCAGGAAGAAGGGTAAGTGTGTCTCTGTGACTCTCACAGAAGACGAATTTTAATATAAAAGGCATTTCTCCCACGCAGGTACATGTAATTTTCCCCAGCTCTCTCCCGTTGAGCAGAGGTTTATTTAGATTAGCACCCTGGGCACGTTGGGGAAGGTGGAATTGCTTCAGAATTGTTTGTTTGGGGTTTTTTTTTAATAGGTTGTTAATGAGAAGTTTTTTAGAAATATGTGTATAAAATGTTGCCTTTCCAATCAGATTTATGTGCTGTCCTTGTTGTAGCCAGGACTAGTTCCTTCCAGGATTAGAACGTATGTGTACTAAACTACTTTGAAAATGGAAGAATATATAGAATATATATATAGATTACTGGGAGTAGATGTGTAAGGTCAATGCTGGTACAATCAGAGCAGCACAGACAGGAGGGATGATAAAGAAGCCTCTTCTCATCAGAGTTCTGGCCCTTCAGGAAAAGCAACAGACTGCTTCTTACTCCCAACATTTTCACACTTGGGAAGTTATTGAGAGGACATTAGACAGTGCAATTCAGGCTGAAATGCAGTTCTCCAGTAATAATGCAAAGGCACCACTCCTGAAGCATCAGAACTTGGTAGCTCTGTCTGTTTGGCCAGAAACCCTCTAAGCACTGAAAGCCAAAGTTGGAAGTGACTGTCCTCACCATAGCTTTGACACAGCGTGTTTCTGCCAGCACTGAAGCTGCATGAGGTGTTTTGCTCAGCTTCCAGGAGGCAAGGACAGAAATGGCAAGAGGATAACTGAGCTGTTACAGCCCTGAGCACCTGCAGTGACAGTGGTTTCTGTCCTCCTTTCTCCTTAGGGGTGGATGCTCACCTGATCCCAGCAAAGCTAAACCCACTTTCTTCCACACCTTCCTTCCACTTTCTCCTACCCCCAATGGGAGAAGGAGGGAATGGCTAAAAAAATGGAGGGGAAAGAAACTAGGGCAGAGCAGGTGAAAAGAGAGGGAATGAGCACTCAAGCCTTAAAAAACACTGAAGCAGGGAACTGGAAAGGACATGGTGCAGAGTGCATGGAGCTGAAAGCACTGTCCAGTGCTGCTCTTCCTGCGTCAGATAACAGGGCTACTGTCAGTAAAAAATGGGCAGTGGGAGAGGGCCTCAGGGAAAGAGAAATATTGGGAGCTCTTCTGTAGGTGTATCTGGGTTGTTCAGCTGATGAACACCATATTTGAGGAGTCAAGTCCTTGCAGCAGCATCAGAGGTGACAGATCATTAGTTTGAGATTGCACATGACAGGTGATTTTTCAGGCTATCAGGAACAGTCAAGTCTCATTATCCTTGAAAAGGGGATAGAGAAGAGATAGAAGGAGCCAGAAACTCTAGATCATTCAGCTTTATTTAACCTTTACAAAGTGGTAGAATAAACCATCAAACTTTCACTTAGGGGAAAACTAAGGTGGTGAGCAATTGTTGTATATGCATAGAGAACAATGCCAAGCCAACCTAAAATTCCTGCAGTGATGGAGTAAGAGAGTAGGTCAGGCATCACAGCTCTTAATTTAGTATTGCTTTTTGTGATGGGAGATTCTCGTAGGCAGACAAGAGAAATGGTGGCCTAAATAAAGCCTAATGTGCAAAAAACTAGGTAGGAAAAACCCACTGCTTACAAAAACTAAACTGCAGAAAGTAGCTGTGGAATGAGATCCCAAAGGGTTTGTCCTAAGTCCAGGGGGTTTTAAAATGTTTTTGTAATGAGCAACCTATGATAGAAGAAATGATGGATTTACTGTAATCAGAGATGTGACAGAGCTAGCAGGGTTGGTATGTGTAATTTGAAGAAAAGGTTGCAATTCAGAATTCTTGTGTTAAAATGGAGAAATTAACTGAAAAAAAAAATTAAGATGCATTTTAATGAGGACAAAGCAGCGGGTTTTATACTTTCACAGGATGTGAAAGATACAGTTACATAACAGTTTGTGGGAGAAGGATCTGGCTATAGTGAATCACAAGCTTATTCATCAACAACTTCATGCTGTTGTCTAAAAAGGCAATCAGATTGAAATATGTAGAAAAAAGAGTGTCTGATACAAAATAATCTGTTACCAGTTTAGCCACTGGAGTTGTACTGGGGACAACTCAGTGATGATTTAAGAGGAGTCTAGGCTGTCGTGGAGGGTCTGGAGGAGTGTGTCTCAGCTGCTGCTGTCTTCGAAATTATCTGAAAGAAAAAGACAGTGGAGAAATTTTCAAGTGCTGAAAAGCTTCTCCAAGACTTTTCACCTGAAGTGAAAGTCCGTTCTCTGAAGTAGGGTGTAAAGTAGAAGTGGCAGTGGAAGAACTGCATTGGTGGAAACTCGTAATGGTAGGAGTAAGATACTGAAGGATCTTCCTTCTGGAGTCTCTGGTGTCTCTGTAAGTGGAGATTGTCATCAGTTGTGTTTTCAAAGATCTGCTGCAAACAATGGCAACGCAATTCTGCCTTGGTCACAAAGGTGGGTTGTTTTCTCAGATTTCTGTTACCCTCTTCCATGGTTTTGCTGATCAGGATGTGGTACAAAGTGTTGTGCCAGATTTGTCTGACAGAGCCCACGAGGAAGGGTGGGGAGGAGACTGATCATTGTCCCTCTCTTCCTTCAGCACACTGGGAGAAGCTTGGGCTCAGCTCAAGAAGAGTTTAGCTGATGAAGCAGAGGTTCATCTCAAGTTTTCTTCTAAGGTAAATGGTTCTTTCTTTTCAAAAGATTTTTGCCCTGAATTGGTGGGCCTTTCCCTTCAGTGGATGTTAGTGGGGGAAATACACATGTATGTAGTACAAATTTAGAAGAATTAATGAGTTGGCGAACAAACTTACTGAAAATCTGTCCAATCATCCTCCCAAAATCAGTTTATTTACTCTACCTGGTGAGTAAACTAAAACATATCTAGCCTAAATTTTTCATGAAAAAGAAGTAAAAGTGATTCTAGATGTTTACCTGGCCTTTGTGTTCCAGCCAGTAAATTTAACTAGTGCTTGTACGCTTTAATTCTGCAAAGGAAGAAATGAAAAGTAATATTTGGCAAGAGTCTATTTCACCTGTCTGGAAAGAAGAGAACCAGAACTCTGGGTCTTTTGTATCATTAGCCTTTCTCAAGACTGTGCTAGCAACATCATGTTATTTTTGGGTTTTATCTCAAGAGATGCCCAAGGAGATTTCTTTTACAAATTATGGTATTTATCTGGGTTTTTTCCACCACATGTGACATGCTCTTGAATCCTGTTACATTCTGTTAACCTCTGTGGGTGTTCAAGTTCAATACAGTGGCAGATATCTCAGCACAACAGCCATGTTCTGGAGGAAAATTACAGCTCTGCACCATTTGTAAGCAATTCAGCAGAGGTTACTCAGGCAACCAGCTGCTGCCTTGGTAACCCACTGCTCTGCCTTAAACTTCGACATCAGGGCTGTAATTAGTGAAATACTTTTTGCTCCCCATTGTCCTCCTGTATTGTTTTCCAAAAGGAAAAAAAAACGCACCCTGGAGTGATGTGTGTGTGTAGGCAGGCCAGGTACAGAGGGGCTTTTCCATTATTTCACTTCTCCTTAAACTCTGCACAGAAACTCCTGTAGCATCCTCTAAATCCTTCCCACTGTTTGTGTGCAGAGAGCATGTGGATGTGGCACTTCAAGGCAGGGTTTAGCGGTGGACCTGGCAGCCCTGGGGCAGTGATAGGACCTGATGATCTTGGAGGGGTTTTTTTTCAGCGATTCTGTGGTTCTGTGAAGAGCCAGGAATCGCTGCCTGGCTCCTCATTGCTGCCATTTCTTCCTTTGTTTTCTTTAAAGCTTCAGAGCGAGGTGGAGAAACCCCTGCTCAACTTCAGAGAGAACTTCAAGAAGGACATGAAGAAGTGTGACCACCACATCGCGGACTTACGGAAGCACCTGGCCAGCCGCTACACAGCCGTGGAAAAGGTGGGAGCAGGGAACAGCCTGGAGCCTTTCTGAGACTCTGCTGGTTTGAGCAGAGAGCAGCTGCCCCAGGAAGAGTTTCTGTTCTCTCACAAAAGACCACAGCTGTTCCTGCAGAGGGTTTTCACTGTTAGCTGTGTTTTGCCCCACCCCAGGTGTAGTTTGGTGTTTAGCTGAGATCTGGTAAGTGGAGGGCAAACATCTTACAGCTCAAGTGGCTTTCTGGTTCATCCTCCCCTTCCCAACTTGGGGCAATAAATTTCTAATACATTTGATGAAAATCCTTCTTATTCGTGTGCATATATTGTCCTCAAAATGTAGAACCCCTTGCCTTAGAATGGCAGCAGGGTCAGGTCAAAGGCTCACCTGGCTCCATGGCCGAGGAGGACAGCTGCACTCTGGTCTGGCACATCACAAACCCTTCACAAGAAACATCCTCACCTAAAAAATCTAAACAGCAGCAGCACCCGGTAATGGGCTGATGTAGCACGAACCAGGGGGTAGCTGAGGTTGTGGTGCAGGGAGCTAGACCCACAAAACATCATCTCCCAGCAGCAGCTGGCAGAAATGGGGATGCTTTGTGCCTCAGCTGCCAAATTGTATCCTCATGAGGTTTGCTTTTGGGTGTAAATTGGAAAGGCAAACACCATTCCCAGTCATCCCCGAAGCTGTTTGTGTTTTCATTAAAGCTCAGCAGGAGCTCCCCCAGGGACAGAGCTGTTGCAGGATACACAAGGTCGTTAGGCTGAGGAATGTTTGTTTCTGCAAAACACCAAGTTCTTCACACTCCTATCTGCAAAGCAACTCAGTAGCAATATTGGGAAGAGGGAATTAGGAAAAACCTTGGGAATGAGAAGGAATGAGAGCAGGGAAGAGCTGTGACTGCAGTGCCCGTGGAGCCCTCAGCCCCTCACTGATTGTTCTCCTGCAGCTCCTCTCCAGTCCTGCAGGACCCACAACTGCACATGGGAAAAATTCCAGGAATGCTTCAACAGTAACGTTTAGGCTGGTGTGACTGCAGAAAGCTGCAAGGTGCTAAGAAAATACGGTCATACAAATTTAGTTTGAAATATTACTACAGTATAAAGAACAAATGTGACACGTTTTAGAACGAATCCATGCAAAAGAAGTGATTTTTATGTATTTATCAGCCTGCATGTAACAATACTTATTTGTTAAGGTACTTCACTATTTTACCTGTATAATCTATATATATGTACTGATAAATCAGGTTTTAACAGCTTGAAGAATTTCTAAGTAAAGTAGTTCAAGACATCAGTTGTAACCAGACCTCAGGTTCTTGATTTCTACTGTTGGCATGAACCTGAGTAAGTTTTTCTGAATTAAGTTCCTGTTGTTAGTTTGTGATAGGTGTACCTTCAGTCCAGAACCTACTTAAAGACAAATTTTGTGAAATACTTGAAATTACTTCAACAATTCAGATCCTAAGAAAAGTGAATGGAGGAGGTGTCTTGGTAATGATGCTTAAGACATTTTGAAAGAGGCTCCAGCTCTCTTTTCCTCCAGAAATAATGGGAAAGCTATTAAGAAACAGGAGAGCCTGATGATGCCATCAGTCCTTTACCTTTCTAAGACTCTGTGAAGTGTTTCAGATGCATTTGTGGTTTGTTGTTGGTGACTCCTCTGTGGTTGTAGGACACTTTTGTGAACTCCACATTGTGTTGTAAGAACCTGAATCCCTGTTAGAGCCCAGTTTCCCGCAAAGTTGCCGAATTCTTGATGAGAAACACTTGTGTGAAGGAGTCCTCAATGGCTGAAAGCAGCTGCCAGTTCTTTTTCTCTGTAACTACTGACTCTTCTTTCATTACTCCAAGGCCCGGAAAGCCTTGACAGAGAGGCAGAAGGATCTGGAAATGAAAACACAGCAGCTAGAAGTGAAACTCAGCAACAAGACAGAAGAGGAAATCAAGAAGGCCAGAAGGAAGTCCACCCAGGCAGGTGAGTGCCCTCAGCACGTGGAGTCAGGTGGAATGCACCTGCCCATCCATCCACTTGGTTCTTGGTTTTTAATATTGTAGCCAGAAAGGGAAAGTGAACCATGCTACAAATCTGTGTGATGTTAAATCCTCAGAAGAAACAAGCCTAGTTTTTTCCAGCTCAGATGTCACAAATTATTGATAGGTAAGAACAACAAAAGTAGGGTGAATCATCTTTCTGTTTCATGGAAGTGTCCTTAGATTACTGAATGTTTGTGGAACTTCCAAAGTCAGATTCAGAGAAGCTTAGCTGAGGGTGTTTATTCCATAAATCATTATTCCTTCCTTGGTTCTTTCCTAAATCACACTCACCCACAACTTTGTGGGTGCCTATTACACTTACTATTACTGTCTTTTTCCTTGAAAGTGATTTTTTTCATTTTTTCCACTGCTACTCAGTGACTGAAATAATTCCTCTTCTAGGAATACTGAGGATGTAGTAGTGTGTGCTGTGCTGTACTGAGGATACAGCCACTTGCTGTGACATGGGAATATTTTACAGAGGCTCAAGCCACATCTGCAGGATCCATCAGGAACTTAATTTTGAGATCTGCAAAGCTGATACATGCAGCTCAGTTAGTACCTTTGCTGGAAATAAGTTTTAGCTTGGGCTTCCATGTTTCATCCATTCAGCAGGGGCTCTTCCTTGGCAGAGTGGTCCTTCAGAGTTCTGAGGGTTTTAAAACTTCAGAATAGGTGTCTGGGTCTTAAGGAGACTGGGAAGAGCCACCAGAAGTGTGACCAAATGTACAGCCAGTCATTTGAGGAGAAAGAAAAGTTGTGATTTAACAACAGGAAGCTCTTTGAGAGATGTTCTTTATTCACTTGAAAATTCACAGTCTCTCTCTCTTCCTTGGGTCCTTAGAAATTGTTTATAATTGATTTTTATTGAACGAGCAAGAAAGAGCTGAAGATCAGAGAGGGAAAGACAAGTTGAGCCTCATGTAAAGAACAAAGAATTTCCTGGCTGGAAAGCAGCAGTTTCTGAAAATTGTTTTCCAGATTTGCCACCCGCCTTTCCCCCTCCATCAGTGCAGAGTCCTGCAACAAAGGCAAAAATGGAAAGAACTTTTTGTGTTACTGCCCTGGTCACAGAAGGAGCTGGAGCTGAGCTGGAATTGGGCATCTCCAGAGGCTGGAGAATGCATGAGGGTGCAGATCAGCATCCCTTCATCCAACAGCTGGGGCCTGATGCATTGCTCCCCTTTCAGACAGAGACCTCTTAGACTGCAGCCTCGCCTACAGAGTGCTCCCCTGCAGTTCCAGAACTCACCATGGTTGACTCCCCATTTTAATTACTTTATTTTTCAAATATAACTTTCCATCTATGGCTTTTTTTTTTTAACTGAAGTAACTTGCCTTTTTATATTTCTGGGAATTTTGTCAAACACTACTCTTAATGCTTGTATTTTTCTTTGAAAATCTTGTCTTTGCCCCCTATTCATTCTCACCCCAATCACCTGCTTTTTTTGCCATACATCAATTGCATGCATTTAGTTGAAATGTTTGTCCATATGTAACAAATACCATGTAGCAGAACTCCTCTGAGCTCCACCAGGGTTCATCTTCGGATCCTTGGAGTCTACAAAACCTGCCCTGCCCTTTTCTTCTGAGCTCTGGCTAGAAAAGATTGATGTGTTGCTATCTTGACTCTTTCAGGGGATGACCTGATGCGCTGTGTGGATCTTTACAATCAAGCCCAGTCCAAGTGGTTTGAGGAGATGGTGACCACCACTCTGGTATGTAACAGCTAAAACTGCCCTGACAAAATTGTAATAGCCTGCAGTATCCATCATTCACAGCTAGTTCAGTGCAAAGCAGTGGGGAAAATTGGGTGATAAATCTCTACATTGTGTTTCCCATTCTCAGTCCTAAGAAAAACTTATCGTTAGGGGAAAGAAGAAATAATTGTTTCTTTGCAGAAGGCATTAAACCAGTTCAGGGCTGCTTAGGGGCCAGAATACTTGAATTGACCTTAGGAAGGATGAAGCCATGCACAAGAAAAACACAGAAAAATACACAATAAATCACCAAACCCATTTATATATTAATGACTTCTTCTATTCTACGATTTCACAATTTCCTTTGAAGTTTCCCCAGAGCCATGTCTTCTGCAGACTCAACAGCCCCAGTTGTCTCAGCCTGGCTTGCTACAAGCTGCCTTGGAGCAGCTCCATGGCCTTCTCTGGACTTAATCCAGAAGCTGCACATCCTTCTTGTGCTGCCAGCCCCAGAGCTGGCTGCAGTGCTGCAGGTGGGATCTCACCAGAGCCTCCCCTAAAGCTTCCCCTCCAGATCCTTTACTATCTTTGTGGCCCTGCTTTGGACACTTAGCAGCTTAATGTCTTTTTTTTATATTGTGGTGCCCAAAACTTCACATGGTGCTCAGTGTATTCAGTGCAGAAGGACTAAATACAGATTTTTAGGGTATAATATCAGAATCCAGAAGAAGAGGGAGGCAGAAAATATCAGCAGGAAAGACAGAAATCACCTGCCTTTCCAACTGAAGTGTTGCTGGGTTCTGCTTACTGCCAGCTGAGCAAGGTGGAAGCTTGTCCTAGCTCATCATCTGGTGAGCTGTGCTCTGCCAGGTGTCTGCTTGGAATGGGGGTGGTCTGAGCCATCCACCCCAATGTGCTTTCTGCTGCCCCAGGGAATCACTGGAATTTCTGTAGCTAGCCATAAAGCACACACAACTTCCTGCAGGAAACAGATTCCCTCGTGCTTGCAGCGTCTCTGAAGGCAGTGGCTCCGCTCTCTGCCTTGGTTGTCTCAGTTTTGGAGCCTTTTGGAAAGGTTTGACCCTCTTTTCTGTTGCTAGGCTCAGGCTGAGGTGACTGCTGTTGCTTGCTGTTTCTTATTCTTTGCAGAGCAGAGGACTGTGCAGCCACAGAGCCCAGCTCCAAAGCATGACCCTGGGGCACTGTCGCACCTACTGGCAGCCTTTTGTCTATCATCCTTTCTCTGGGCCTCCAAGCTCAGGTTCCAGTAAAAATATGGACTTGTTTTTCTTCATGTCCAGGAGCTTGAGAGACTAGAAGTTGAAAGGGTGGAGATGATTCGGCAGCATCTGTGCCAGTACACACAGCTGCGGCACGAGACAGACATGTTCAACCAAAGTGTAAGTGTGCTTTTTGTTTGCTCTCTGTGGTCTTCACTGCCCTCCAGCTGTGCAGGATGGTCTCTCCTGACCTGGTCTGGCTGGCTTTTGTCAAAGGATGTGGGAGAAGGGTCTGCAGGCAGCCTGTTAGTCTGCAGCAGTGCTGTAGTGCCTCCCTCCCTGCAGTCCTGCTCATCCAGGACTCTCTGATCACATTTCACACTGCTGGATCACAGCTTTCCTGGGGGAGACACGACCAGCTGAAGTACATTTGGCCAGCATGAGCCATTATTAGCTCTCCCAGCAGGATGCACTACTCCTTGAGGTCTTCTGTTTGTGCAAGGAAGATGCTGAATTGTTTCACTGTTGGAAAAGGGAGTGTATATATATTTTTTTTCCTTATTAAAAACTGTCTGTTTATCAAATATTAAAATATGGGGGATGCATGCTGACTGAGTACAGTTGTAAGTAAGGTGCAGATTGCAGGACAGGAGTCAGAGGCTGCCTGGCTGCTGCCTGGCACAGGAATCCTGTCTCTGCTTCTTCATGTCAAGTCTCCTCTTCTGTGCTTACCACAAGGCTGCACGTTCAGACCTGTTTTGTCCATCCAGTCTCATGTACGTGCAGCTCTCACTCGTCTGCAGATGCAGTGTGGGCATGCCCACAGCTGCTCTGCATGTCAGAGCAATGACTCTCTGCTTGAAGTGTGCCCTTGACATTTGGATTCTTGTTTTCTTCTTTTCAGACAGTAGAACTTGTGGATCAGTTGCTTCGGAAAGTGGATCCTGCCAAAGACAGGGAACTGTGGGTAAAAGAACACAAAACTGGAGATATCCGACCTGTGGACATGGAAATATAGACTGATCTATGGTTGGATGTGATGAGTCCACTGAATTTAAGCAGGCTAACGTTGGTTTTGAAGGGTCAAAAGAGCATAGAGAAAAGGTTGTTTCACTACCAGACAGACACCTTGTAATTTATGCCTCTATGGGCTATCTCTGTTCCATTTAGTCATTACAATGGTCCTCGTTGTGCTAAGCCTTAAGCACCAGACATTCCAGGGTGAAAAAAACAGATGTGTGCTTCCCACCAGAGGTTCCCAATTGCACGCAGCTTCCAGGAGAAATCTGCTTCCTGGCACAGAAAGTGCTCTGTTCTTCAGTGACTTTGTGCTCCACCCCTTGCATGACTTTCTCTATACAGTATGTTAGAACAACCAGAGAGCCTCTGGCCAGCAAGGAGATAACTGAGTAAGATGCAGGAGGCAAGGAAGTCCTGATCATGAATCCCAGGTCTATCACTGACTGCTCTCATGGCCATAGGCAAGTCAATTAACTTTCCTGGCTCCCCCATTTATAAAATCTGTGCATCTTGCAGCAGTGTTGTGTGAAGACATTGCTTTCATATAAAACTGTCTTTCACCATGGCAGTGAAGTGATGGCCCTTCTCCCAAAACCTAGGGAGAAGATTCCTGTTCTTCCTGTTTTATACTCCCTCTCAGGGATACATAAACCCATTTTCATGATTTCTGTTGTCGGCCAGTCAATAAGTTCGAAAGTGTTAACATCACAATTTTTTATCAGGAAAGACTTGGTTGTACTATACCTACCTCATTAGCTGTCAGAGTGCCCTCAATGACAGAAGGAGGTCATATTCCAAGGAATAAATGAAATGTTTAAAATCTTTCCTGCTCATGCAAGATGTTTTTCCACAGAATCTCCTTAAAGACAGTCCTCTAATAGTTTACTTGGGATTCAGGTTTAAATTTCCTTTGTTGGTTTCTTCGGGTGAATATCACAGGCTTTAGATATTTGTAATTACCAGGTTTGTCCCACTAAATTTTGGCTTTTATCTTTTTGGAGCCTGATTTTCAAAGGTGCCATGAGTATGTGATGCTAGATTGCATTCAGTGTAGATGCAGGTGCCCAGCACTTCTGTACCGTCAGAGTCTTAACCTGAGTTTTTTTCTATGTTACCCTTATTGCAAACCACCAAAAATTCGACACTGCTCTTGGCAAAATAGTGTTATGTAGTTTGGAGACTGGTTTTGAAAAGGTGTTTATTCTCTTCTGCTGTTATTCCTGATTGAGTATTCAGTGTTGCTGTTAATACATTTTTTCAGCATTTCATACAATGCAAAGATTCTTCAGATTCTTGCTTTAGATCCAGGAAAATCTTGATTTTCACCACTGTGGCCTTTACTCAGTGTTTACTGTGGTCTTAACTACAATATCCCAAACCATACTATTCCATTTCATCCACAGTTTTGCTTCATTTAATCTCACTGTCTTTTGTTCTACTGCTATTCCAGGTTTTTGTTCACCAAACGCTGTGATTAGATCATTGGGAGTCAATATTTCTCTATACAAATACAAACTGAGACACAGAAAAGTCTTACCTGAAGCATGTTTATAACATTGCTGCAGTGGTTATTTTTCTGGTTTATTATTTCAAACCGAATTCTCTTGCATTCTTCTGTTGCTCCCTTTTTTTCAATCATCTCTTTACCAGGACAGCTTCATTCCTGTCTCGCAGACGCCTTCACAACCCACTCCTCTGCTGCTTCATTAACCTTGATAGACCTTTAGCATCCTTTGCATGTTGGCAGTTGTAGTGTCATGACTGCTGCATGCTCAGGATCACTCCTGGTGGGACACTTCCTGTGCTGCACTTCCCCTGCACACTCGGGAATTTGGATTACAGTGGGATTACAGTTTTATTCTTGCTGTTGGAAGGCTCGCTGTGATGTGAGCCTCACCTGAGTTCCTGCACAGACCACTGCAACACCAGTTGAAGTGTTTGGTTTGCCTGAGTGTGCTTGAGCTTAGTGAGAGCCTGCCCTGAAATTCTCTTCTCATTCCCTTCTTCCCTCAAGCAGAGCACTTGATGATCTCTCCTTTTTAGTCTTTCCACTGATTCACTCTCTGTCTTACTAATTTTTGGCCACATCAGTGTACACTTCTCCTGACTCTTCCCTTGCACTTCAGAGGACAGGCACTTTCTTGTTTTTTAAGCCACAAGTGCAGGCTGAACTGTCAAAACTTCAGTGGCCAAAGTAATGTGAATATGTGAAAGCTGCATTTCAGATTGCCCCCTGTTGTAGGCTCTGTTGTAAATTGAAACGAGCAATCTTGACATTGCCTCAGCACATTCTTGTTTTAATTGCAAAACGAAGCTAGTTGTGCACTTTATACAGTATTCTCCTTAATAAATATCTGAATACTCTGTTAGCAATTACATTTTATTTTCCCTCTTTCTTTAAAGAAGTTTGTTACCTTATCTAGTTTGGACTGGAAATGCTGTCCATTAGCACGGGTTTCTCTGGACACTGTAATGTGTTTTGGTTCCTCTGCTAAGGTGTATTTATGCTGCTCTAAATGCATAGCTGGGGTGTTTTCTTGTTGTTTTTGTTTGTTTGGGGAGTTTGTTTGGGGGGTTTTTTTGGGTTTGTTTTTTTTTTTACTTTTGGTTTTATTTCCAGAGAGTTTTCCTGCTTCTAGTTCTTGGTCCATTTGAAGTGTTTCAGGGATGTGAGTTGCCCAGAACAGTAATTCTCTTGGTGGAGTCTGTATCTCTTTTTCACTTCAATAACCAGAGGAGAGCACAGGTTCCTGGCTGTTGATCTTTCCCAGCCCTGGGAGACTGTGTTCAGCTCCACCCCAGGTGAGATGCTTCATCCACAACACTTCCATCCCTATTCAGTGCAAGTTTTGCTGTTGCTTGTAAACAGTTTTCACCTCATTTCTTTCAAAAGATGATATTCCTTCTTGGTATGACACTGCAGATCGGTGTTACCTGCCTGATTCCCTTCTCTGATAGATGGATTTTGGATAGTGTGATGCCTTACAGGTCAGGGCATGCTGGAATTGCCTTGCTTCTAACAGGCAGCATCTTCAAAGAGGGTAGTGGCACGTTAAAGGAGACCATGGGTTCCTGTTCTCACAGGTAACTTTGGGAGTTGCAGCATTGCTCTGTTTGTCTTCCACTGAGTTCCAGAAATGCAGTGGAACCCAGTCTGTCTTCATGCTCACCCTAAACAGCTGCTTCTCCAGAGCAAGATCAGACTTGGTGTTTTGTTAAAATGCTAGCATGTGTGGATGCTGCACGATGCTGCTGCCGTGTAACTGACTAATGGAATACCAAAGTCTCTTACCTCCAGTGCTGAGCTTAGGCATCATCTCATTTCATCTGGTGTGAGTTTTTGCTGCTTTAGTCACTCTGGGGATCAGACTGGCAGGGTTATCTCCCATCTCTGTATGCTCTGAGCTCAGAGAGAAGGTCAGTTCTCAATTAACACTGTTTGCTTTCACTGGCAGGAGTAGAACAAGGGGGAATTTTCCTCTGGCCCTTAGCAGGGAGCTCTGCTTGCCCAGTTCTGTTAAGCCACCCATGTTTTGGGAGTGCTGCCACACCTGTGAGCTCCCTCTTGGTCTGAGCAATGCTGTCACGCACTTGTCCTGTGCTGGAGGGCTCTCTGGCAATCTCCATTTCAGCCAGAGCCTTTTGGCCCTTCTGTTAGCAAAAGGGCTTCCTGAATTCCTTGGCTTCAGATCTGTTGGGTGTCAGGACACCCAACAGTGCCAGAGCTGGTGAGGTGCCTGCCATACAGAATGAGAACATTTTATTCATCATCCAGACCTTCCTGCTTGTGTCTTCAAAGCACTCATCTCTGTAACTCACACTTGTTCATCACTTCTATGGGCTGGATATCTTTTGAAAGACTTTGGTTGCGCCCTTATAGGGACATTAGTTCATTATTGGACACTGGAATTCTAGAAGATAGCTTTTTTTTTGCTTTTTTTTTAAATTTTAAAATACTGTAACAGCAGTGAAAATCATACAGAAATCCCTGTTATGTTTCTAGACTCCCTTTCCCCCTGTGCAGCCCCTTCTGAGCTGCTGGGGGGCAGCTGTGCTCCCCCTTATTGCACAGGCAAACATTGAAATCACTCTTCCTTGAGTGCCTGACAGGCAGCATGCAAACTTGTGCACTGCTTCTTTTTCCCTTTATGCAGGTTTTTTTTTCTTTTTTTTTTCTTTTCTTGTTTGTTTTTTTTTTATTCCCCCAACAGGAATTTTCTGTGAAGCATTCACAGGAAACTTTTATATGCTCGTAACAGTCGTAGTTTCTCAGGCTTTGTTAGAACTTCCTAGAATTGTCCCTGGTTTTAATGTCATTATTTAAATATTGCAAGTTGGGCATGTTATATAGAAATGGGCATTCTTCACCTGTTCTTTGGAAGTGCTCAGCACTCAGAGATTTCTTGGAATACAGCAGGGAGCTGAGATAAGACTCTTTGAAAATCAGGCTAACAAACAGAAATGCACAAGCCTCTTTTTTTCCTTCCTTGTACTCAAGTACATGGATAAAGCAAATATTAAGAAATGAGAAATAATTAACATGTAGTTGCTCTCTGTGCAGCTCCCAGCAGCTCCAGGAGTGTTCTTGTGTGAGGCTGCAGTCAGAACACACCTCTGGAGTGTGGAGCCACAGGTCACCTATTGATGCAGCTGTAAAAACTCCAATCCATGATTCAGTGACAAAGTGGCTCTGCCCATCTATTTCTTCAGTCACACACAGGGACAGAAAGGGCACTGCTTACCCAGGTGGGTCCTTCACTACCAAGCACCTTAAGAAATCCAGACAAGCACTTTGAAGGTCCCCCTGGAATGAGTAGATGCGACTTCTTGATGTGATTATTTGATGTTTCCTTCTGAGCTGAGAACAGATCAACTGTTTCACGGTATCTCGTGTGCTCTTGCCCACTCGTGCAGCCTGCTGTGTCTGTTCCCGGAGGTGGCAGCAGACTCCGGTGTCCCGAGGGCAGTCCTGGTCACCCTGACATTCCTCTCATTTGGCAATTACGTCTCCCAAAGACAGTATCAAAAAGACACTTTTCCAAACAATGAGCTTTTCAGTTCACAGACCCCTGTGGAAAGCCTGCAGGCTGTTGGCTACCCAGTGTGTGCTGAAATAGCAGAGTGCTGTGGCAGAGGTTGCTGAGGCGTTGGCTCTGAGCAGTTCCTGCTGTGTGGACACCATCCCATCCTCTCACAGGGGTGGGGAACAGCCCCCAGGCTTCCTGTGTGCCCCAGAGGAGCCTGTGGCCACATTTCTCTTAACCAGGTGGGCAAGAGTCACGGATAAATTCAGATGAAAGCACACACATAGGGCAGGAGGATCATTACCTCAGTGGCATCTCTCAGACCCCGGTGGGTACTGAGAAATGATGAGTAAGGGGCCCATCACTCTCCCAGTCCTGCTCAGCACTTGAAAATCAGTGCTGAAAAGTGTCTGTTCCTTGATGCAGAGCTGTCCAGCTCACACCTGGTCACACCCTTGGAAGACCAGTAGGTGCCAGTGCTGCCCTGGGGACTGGAGAACGGGCTCTGGCCGTTCATTTGGCTGCCCAAATGTTCCCCAGCTCGGGTGTGCTGAGCCTGCTGTGCTTCAGGAGCCTGGAGCTCACAGCCCTGCTGTTGCACAGTGGGAATGAAGTCTTTCCTGGCAGCAAATCCTGGTCTTTTCCTGAGAAACATTGTTGTAAGAATAACACCCATTGCTTTGTCTGATTTTATTCATGAGTGGTGCATCTTTCAACTCTTTATTTTTCCTCTCTCTGTTGTTACTGTAGCCAGCCCTTCGTCAGTGATATACAACACTTTTCAGGACCTTTAATTTTGAAATTTCATAGAATGTATCTGTTATTTCAATGTGCTGACCAAATTTCATGCTTTGGGGTGTTTTCTGAGAGATTTAAGAACTTCTTTGGAGAGGTTATTTTGGGTTTTGTTTTGGATTTTTTTAATCAGCCACCAGGTTTGGAAGTGTAATAACTTCTTTTTGTGCTAGCCACAGTTTCTTTTTCCTTCCTGGATGTTTTTTTCTGAAGGGACCAACACATAGCACAATTCATTTTAAATTTCTAATCCCATGCATTCCTCAAGGCAGAAACCTTTTGTGCCTAATGATGCATCTGAGTCTAAGAACTGTACGTGGATAAAATCTTTCATAGACCAATAAAAAAATGAGTCTTAGATTAACCACATAATAATCACAGAAAAAAAAAAACCCACCCACGTATAGATTTGAGACATACAAATTTAATTCCCTCAACTTACATTAAGTTGAACTATTTCAGGTGTGTCTAAGAGAAACTCAGTGGATATTCAGAACAAAAGCTTTCCAGCTGCTCTATCCAGGTTCAGTGAGTGGACAGGACTATAATTTTGAATATATCAGGACTATAATTTTGAATATATGCAGTCTTTTTAGGGCTACTGATTTAACAAGTAACTGAGTAATGGCTTGTATCACAACCCTAATAAAATTCTGCTAGTAGATCCCCTCCAAGTGCCTCGTTAAATAGTATCTGCTACAAGCACGTGAAAAACACACAGATTCACCCTACAAATTGCCAAATCTCAGGAGCAGCCACTGTGCACAGATCTGTGCAGGATTCTCAGCCCCTTGCTTGCTCTGAACTGTGCCCCCTTTTAGGACAGCCCCATCTCCAGGAGACCTGCCTTTGGCTCTGCTAATTTGCTGTCCAGCTCAGCCATCCTAAGTTCTCAATGTTGAAAATGGAATAGAAAAAAATTAGACTTAAAAGCAACTGCATTGAAGCTGATCTTTGGACCCACCCTTGGTCTCAGTAGAATAAGCAGGGGATTCTGCATAAGAAAAGTATGCAGTGATAATTTTGCACAGAAGAGTTCTTACACTTTATTGCATAAAATTAATTATTATTAATAATGATAATAATAATCGCAAAAGCCCACAACTTTTTTTTTTACAGGAGTTGCAGAGAAGAGCTTTTGAGTTCTAGTCCTGGAACTCAAAAGCTGAATGTGATTTCAGGGATCTCACATCTGCTAAAATAATAATCAAAAAGTCATATTAATCCCAAAATTTGGGAATGGTTGACCTGAAAATCCTGGTTCTTTTGGATTTTTTTGATTAAATGGCTGCGATTCTCACAATAGCCTAAGGAATTTCGATGTCCATACTCTTTTAGGTCAAAAACACTCTTTAGGAACAGCAGCCTCCATCCATTATGAAAACAGCAGGTACTAGTGTTGGACAAAAATACTTTCTTCTCCCTAGATGATTTCCTTGTTTTCTGCAACACAAGGCAGTGCGAGAATTCCTCTGGGGAGTTCTGCAGACACTGTAGCAGCAGGGATTCACAGGCAGGCCAGATTACCAATCATACACTAAACCAGAGTTTTCTACCAAAATAAAGCTGCTTATTTGGTCCTTTTGATGTAAGTTTTCTTAAATACTTCTAAATTTCTAGGAAAGTTGTCTTTTGCCAGTACTAATGACTTGTTTTTAAAGATGCTTAACCAAAATTTTATAACTTCCCATAAATTTTGGCTGACTAGATCCCTTATAAATAGTTTATTGATCATACAGCCTCTGTCTGGGTTACTAGTAAATCTTGGATCATTGTGGAAATTATAGGATGGCTTTTGTTCCCTAAGGATAGATGAAGGAATCACTTACTGAACTTAAGTTGAATGAAGAAGAGATTTAAGGGGCAGATCTTCAGCTCGGGTAAACTGGCAGGGTTCAGTGGAAGCTACTTGATGTCAGCTGTGGATCTTGTCCTTCAGTGTTGAAGGCATTTCCTATATGTAATTTTTCTGTCTTACTGTAAAACAATTTCATATGGTTAAACTGTATTTTCCTATATTGTTCTGCAAGTTTATATACACCATAGTGCTCATCTCATCTCCTGTAAAATAAACTGTACAGAGACACATTGAGCATGGAATTGTCTTTACCCAGCTGCTTTTTCTTCTCCCACAGCCCCACACCTCGCAAGGTGCAGTTTGATCCAAGACATCCTGTGGGGTACCACATGCACGTGGACTTTGTTGATATTAGCTTAATGCAGCTTGAATTTGCAGCCACATCACTGGGGTGTAATCTTCTTGTGCTCGCCCTTTTCAGATCTTCACATGATATTCAGACACATGTGGTCCCTACGGTTTTTATTTTCAATTTCTTTTTTTTTATTTTTTCTGGAAATCAATTTAAGAAACGTTTGTGGTTGTGGTTCTTGAGCAAGCAAGCTGACCATGAGCAGCCTGAGAGCAGCTGCCATGGAATGGATGTGTTTTCATGGTTTGAGTGATCTGGAGCTCTTCCCCACCCAGTCTGTCCTTTATTTCAGGCTTCACATGCAGCTTGCTTTGAACTAACCTCACACTCTAGGGAAGTTGCAGCAGTCATGATCCTCTAGCTTGACTTGAACCACAGAAATACTCATGTCCTGTTTTCTTCCTTGGGGAAGTTACTGTCTCAGTCCTTATACAAATGAAAACAAATTACAAACATGCACTGGTGAAGTATTTACTGTAGGGACAAACAATCCAACCTCAGTGGTCTGTGCTGCAAGCTGTTTGCACCGTTGTTTTCACAAGTCCCTGAAAGCAGAGGATGAAAACCTTCAGCTCAGATTTGATTCTGACTTCCTGTTTTATCAAGTAGAAAACCAAACGCTCAAGTCTCCCAGAGCTACAGCAGAAGTTACAGTCCTTATTTACAGAGCTATGATAGGGTTTTGGGGTTTTTTTAGACTTAGCAAATGTTTTAAGACTGTGTCACTTGTCTCTGGTTCTTTGCTCAAAGAGACTGGGACTGTCCACTCTGCTCTCGGGCTTCAGGGGCTCTTCCCCACTGCCCTTCCACTTTCTGCAAGTCTGTGTAAAAGGGAGTTAAACTGGATGGCACTGTGGTGGAATGTGGAAATGTGGGAGTTAAGTCCAGACACCCTCCTAGCGCTGCTGACTGTTCTCAGGGATCTTTGGTGTTGGCTCACACTCTCAATGAGAATTCCTGCCAGTTGTGTGCAGCTGTGTGTTCAGTGCACAGTTAACAGCCTGGTTGCTGTGGTGCTTACACACACCACAGGCAGAGGTGTGCTCAGTGCCTTTTGGACCTTTGTTGCTTTGTGCTTTTCCTCTGTTGCTGAAACCAAGTCATTTCTCACCTCCCAAATCTGTGAAAAGTAAAACTCTGGATTAGGCCAAAGGTCAATATAACCAAGTGTCTTGGCATGACAGTGATGAGTAAGCGCCAGTTTCATAGGGAGGGGTGAGAGAAGAAAGCTTGGTCATGAATTACATGGAATACATTTTGATTCAACCCTNTTACATGGGATACATTTTGATTCAACCCTAGATTACACTTTGATCCTCTGCTCAGAGACCCTTCCCCAGCAGTGCCAGTGTTGGAGTTAAACAGCACATGACAGATTTTTTTGCCTCCCTACAGACAGATGGATGGACATTTTAGTCAGTGATTGGTAATTTATCTTCTGTGATACCTTTCTCAAATAAAGTCCAATAAATCCACTCCTTTCTTTCCCTTAAAGGCAAAGGAGAAAGGAAAAAGCTGAAGAATTCTTCCTAGTGCCTTTTTGTTGGTTATGCTCCTTTCCTTAGTTCTTCTAGGTGGTGTTTTGCATCCTCTTTGCTCAGCCTATATAATGAACATGACGCCCAAGGAAACAGCCTTCAAGCCTTTGAGGGCTGAATATGTGGCAGCTGAACTTTAATTTCCTGGAGCTAATTGCAATGATGAAGCTCACAAGCAGCTGCTCCTCATGGTAGTTGTGTGTGGCTCCAGGAATGACTGCAGAGATATCTAAACACGAGATGACATTTAGCACAGCACAGAGTTTGTGAGATTTGAAATGGCAGGTGGAAAAAGAAAAATAGTTAAAGATCCAGAAGGGTGGTTGCTATGGAAGTTGGGAAAGATGATGTCAGCAAAACAACATCATGAAGAATTTTACAGATCACAGAATTTTCCTTAATGGGAGCTCAGACTGATGGGAAAAGGGGAGAAAATGCCAGAATCAAATGAAAAGAAGTGAAAGGGAGGACCAGTATTATCGATTCCAAGGCATAACTGACAGAGCTTTCCAGAATGGAATGTTTGTGCTTTACTGTTTGAGCCTTTGAGGCACAGACCCTGGCATGTAGAAGCAATATATTCAACAAAGAATGTAAGTACACATGAATAATTAGCATACAGTTGACATCTCCGGCTGTAGGAGGAGCCAATGTGTCTGGGAGGTTGTGCTCTAGGTGTAGTAAAACATAAAAGATTAATAGCCTGTCTCACATCAGATTACTGAGATGGAATAAACCTTATTTGTACATATCAGATCAGTTATCACACCACATCTCATGGCAAAGCTCTTCTGAACCCCACAGGCTATTCTGGGCTTGGAATGCAATTTTTTTTTCTTTTTTTTAATGCAAGTTTTGGCAGAAAGCAAAATCCTTGGCAAAAACAACTGCAAAGCTGTGGCAGTCAGGTTTGGGCGTGGGCTGTCACTGATGTCCTGAGGATGAATAGACCACCTTGTCTTACTGAATGGATTGACTCAGCAGAGTCCAGACTCCCAGGACTGTAGGAAGTCTTTATCTCCCACCAGGCTTTCTCATAAGGCCCAGTGGAACTCTGGGGAGTAAAGGTGAGAAACTAATTGATAAAGAGAAAATACCTCATTCCTCTTGTTACCAGCTCTGCACAAGCATAAACCCTGGGGGTAAGTTAAAATTTCTGTTGTCTGACAATTAGTCAGTGTGCAAATTAGATACACAATTTACACAAAATACCACTTGCAAACAAACACCAGTTTAGGTCAGGCTGTCTCCTCCGCTCCTGTTTTGTCACAACAAGATCCTGTTCCTTGTCCTTCCCACCGTGTCTGTGTGTCCACCCTGTGCACTTGTGGCATCCCTGGCTGCTGCAGCTGGTTTCATCAGCTCACCAGGCTTCAGTGTCCCCTCCAGGGGCTCCACAGAAGGTGGAAAGAAAATCCCAGGAGGATTCCTGACCTTCGAGTTCCCAACAGGACACTCAGCTATTCCTGACTCTGACTAACCTATGTGAATTGTGAAGTTCGCTGCTGTCTTCTAGAAATATTTAGAATTTAAGAGCTAGTAATGATTCTGTAAAATAAATAATGTTATGTTCTTGCTGTTATCTACTTAGAAAGGCGCTTTCTGAAGGAATCCATGTGATGGTTGTTTTTGTCTGGATCAGACCTCAGGCCAACAGGGCCTGCTTATATAACAAGAGTTGATTTTTATAAACTGTAAGAGCCAAAAAGCCCAAACACTTAATAGAGAGGAGAAAATGCAGCTAGAGGGACTGCTGTTCAAAACACAGAAAACTGTTTTCTCGACCATGTGAAAATCTTTAAAATGCAATTAAAAAGTAAACTATTTCACTGAGACTCCATAAAATCTTACCATTTCAATGTTTTTAACACCTAAGAAAAACACATTCTACATCACTTCAATCTCTTTAATGTCTTAAACAATGGCTCTAGAAGAAATCAGTCTTTTAAATTGAGGAAGACACAATGTGTGCATGTGTGATGTCTGGTGTTTCCAGTGGCTGCTGAAGAAAACTATTGCAGTAAAATTCTACATAAGCAGAATTCACATTCTAGTAAAAAAACCCTTTAAAAACTGCAGATACAGTATTTTAAAATGGATCAGACATTTACAGTTTATTAATATATTACTGAAATATACAACTTTGTATTGATTAAATAGGTTAACACAGTAAAAGCACTGTAAAAGAAATACTTTTTTAAAGTGCCAGAAATATGTTCTTCAACTAGTGCTAGTCAATGAATTGATCTGTTCTTTGCAATAAAAGAGTATAAATGCCACAGGTTGCATGGCTAAACCTTTGTAGCCTGATAAATAATCATAAAAAGCATTGGTCAGTTATATAAGCTGGTTGATAGAATGTTAACAAACTTGATTGCATTTCATAGGTCTCTGGATGAGTTTGGATGTGAGAAATTAAACTTCACCATAGCTCTTGTTAAACGGAGGAAGAAGTATTTCACAATACTCTTTTGGCGCTGCCACAGTCCCATGTCTTTATCCATTTTGGTCTCCTGGGAGGAAGGTGGAGGCAGCACTTTCCACTGACCTGTTTTGTCATTGAGGACACATGTAGGGCAAACCAGAAGTCACAGTGGCTTGCGTCAAATTAAAAAAAAAAAAAAAAGGTAACAAAAGTTGTATCAAGTTGTATCAGAATACTTCATTTGGGCACATTCCATGCAAGTAGTTTGGGTTTCCATCTCATAATGACATTTCCAGCACTAAAATTTAAGATTCTCAAAAATGCAAGCAAAAGCTTGGTTCTTCCTAAGTTGGTTTTTTGGTTTTATATATATAGATATGCATGTTTGGTCTGGTTTGTTCTAAAATTTGGGGTGATTTTCTTGAGATGGGATATGATTTCAGTCTGTGAAGGAAGGAGTCTTCCACACACATCTCTCTATCTGTGAACAACTCCTATGAAAAACTAAGAACTTCTCATGACATGACTCAAAGCCAGTCACATATGGATGAAGCTGACAAAATGTGTCTCCGGAGCCTACTCATTTCCAGAGTTCATCCTGCTTCCTTGTGTACCTCACAAAAGCAGAAAACCTCCATCCAGAAGACCTCTTATACCCTGCCACATGGGTTAGAAACATCCAGATCAAGAACGTTTTTCTCAAGCCAAGAAAACTGAAGCACCTGGGCTATCAACTGCTCCGTCCTTGCACTGCACATCCCCGAGCTCTGAGCAGCCTGGAGCTGAGAGATCAGTCTTTGCACTGGCTGCTGGCAGGTGCTGCCCCATGGGGACAGCTTCCTAAATTTCACTTTCCTCAAAGACCTCCTCGGTGGTCTCTCCGGTGGTGACCTCTCCCTCGCTGCTGTCGGACATGCTCATCTGTGGGGGCCCTGCCTGGGCCTCTGTCCTGTCCCTGCCCAGCACCTGCTGCAGCTGCACCTCCCAGGGCTTGCTCAGCTCCAGGCACAAGCGGTGCTTGCTGCTGAGGTGATGCTTTTTCCTTTTCTGCGAACATTTCCTGAGGTATTTGATGTTTTCTCCAAGAAAGCAGAGTTTGCAGCCGAAGGGATCTGCCAGCAGGAAACGGGACCACTGCTTCTGCAGCTCGGCTTTCACCTGAGGGGAGGAGGGAAGAGTCACTGGTAGTGATGCCTGAAGTTTGAGCTTTCATGTTTTTCAGATTCTGTGCTGTCTAGTGGTGTGGCTCTGAGCCTCATATTAAGTGCCAGTCAGTTCTCTTCACAGAGTAGGGAGATAAAACAAATCCTTTTCCTGCTGAGAACCAAGGACAACTTTCAGGCCCAAAGCACAAACAAAGGTGGGCTGGAGGGAGGAACAAGAAGGATGAGACCTCACAAGCTGAAGCTGGAATTGGACAATTAAACCCCAATAGGCAAATGAGCCAAAACTTATAAAAATGTAAGATCTCATGACCAGTCAACCATTTTGTGACCATTTGGGGTGCATTTTGTGACCATTTTGGGTCCACCTTGGGTGTAGCCCTGGTCAGGCCTTGTCCTGCCCAAGGTATGTCCTTAAAGGCCTTTTAATAAATATCTACTTTATTCTCTAGCTCTGTCTGGTCTCTGTTCCAGCTCAGCCTTCCCAAGGCATCAGTTAGAGGCAGGTGACCACCCTGTAGTTCACTGACACAAATACTGGTTGTAAAATGAGAGGAACTGCCAAGTGCCGACCTTCCTGCCCCTTTGGGGTTTACCTTGTACCTGCTGCTTGTAGGGTAGGAACAAATTTGTTTGCTGAATCAATCTGAAGAGTCCAACCTCTTCACCCCAATTTAGGAAAGTTTTTCCTCTGCAAATCAGAGGTGTGTGGGAGTTCAAGTGACTCCCCTGTTCCCAGCCTGCTGCAGGGAGGAGGAGGAGCAGGAAAGCCCAGGGGCTGTGGAAATGAGGACCAGGCAGCTTTACCCAAGTGTTGCACTGGTGTAGCTGGTTTGTTTTGTTAAAAACATTTCCCTGATGGCAATCCTCAGCACTGAGGGTCCCCCTGCATGCCCCAGCAGGGCAGAGGAGCGCAGGCTCCAGCCCCGTGTGGAGGAGCTGGGCCTTCCCCTGGCTCCAGCAGCAGCACGTTGGCCTGAGAGTTCAGCTGGGCCAGCTGAAGAAGTGGTGGTGGAAGAAGGTTTCTTCTGGTGGAAGAAAGCCAAAAGAGCAACTTCCAACAGCTGAAGAGAGCTGCTGGCAATTCTGTGCCCTTTGCCAGTGTCACACAAGCACTTCTCTAGTGCAGACAAGTGCCAGCTCTCCTGATGCCTTAGGATTTTAACTTTTATGTTTTTCATATATTTTCATATAATTTTTGTAATATGAATATAAATTTAATGTTTTCATATATTGTAATCCTGCAATTCTTTAGTGTATAACTCTAAACTTCAGTGCTAGCTACTGTCTTCATATTTTGCTCACACAAAACAATTCCTCTCTAGGCCTGAAACTCAAGGACTTCTGACTGTCTCAGGCCCTGAGAGATGTGAAAAATGAACTGAAAACTTCTCTCCCAGCATCGTGTCTTACCTCTCCATTAGCAAAGCAATACAGAACTGCTACCAAAAAACCCTGTAAGAGAAAGGGAGTGAGAGGGAAAAGTCAGTGTGCAGGAAATACCTGAAGCTATAATTTAAGGGTGGCGTTAGTGTTAAAGCCATAAATACAAACAATGCTCCTTAATGTTCAAAAAGGAAATTGGTTGTCTGCATTTATTTATTAATGAAGTACCCAGTCACTTCTTTTTGTTCAGTTCCTTGGCAAGTGCAGGGCATATTTTGTGCAGATGCTGAAGAACAGATTATGAAACCCAGTTTTATATTCATTTTCCTACCACTTCGTGGGGTTTTTTCCAAGCTATTGCTGTTATACTGTGACTGCTGCTATTTCCAAGTGTGCTAAAATAAAAAAAAATCAGCTTGGTTTCTCATATTATCTATATGTTTGTTTGAGGAGGATTCTATTGAGATCTCATTTAGGTTCTTTTTACAAATTATTTCTATATTTAGTGATTCATGTTAGTTCAAAGTTCAGCTGTATTAAGTGTTATGGACATTTGGAATTGCTGAAAAATCCTACAGAAACAACTTTTTTTAAACCAACCCCAAAATTATTATTTCCATTTGCCTCTCTCTGTCTGCATTTGATCTCAGGTTAAAGCAGCTTACAGGCTGCATCTCAGCCCCACAGACATGCAGATTTATTCCCACTGCTTCAGGAAATGCCCTTTTTTGGTGTGTCTAAAGGCATCTGTTACAAAAATTCTGATCAAGAGAATAAATACTCTGAGTCCCAAGTCAATATTTATATCACAGCTACAAAGGTGCAATTCAGTTGACAGCATTCGATTGTTTCCACACTCATATTTTTCCAGAAATGTTTCTGCTTTGCTCAGAAAAAAGTTTAAAAAGAAATTCACATACACAGAAGCTTCAACATTTTTCATTATACCTAAAATTATTAACCAATAGCGTCCTGAGCCTGCTGTTAATTTTCTAGCAGTCCTGGATTATTTAGAGTTATTAATTCCTTAATCATATGTGCAGTTTATCTGCCACACCAGTGGGAATGGGGACAGGAGAAATAGCAAACAGAATTGCTTTCTCCGTTTGTTTTATTTCTCTCATTTTTCATGCTTCACCTGGGTTATGGTAGGAAGCTATAGTTAATTAGAGTTAATCATAGGTGATATTAAGTACAAATCGTAGCATAATAATTACATCAAATAAATAGATAATGTAATATCATTTAATATTTTAAACATTTTAATATATTTAAAATACAGAATATATTATATATGCTTATTTATTAAATACAAATTTACTAGCTTAAAAAACTTTTTATGCAGAACTCCTGCTCCTGGAGGCAGCTCTCTCTTTTTTTGGGGGAGGTAGAAAGTTCATGACTTTGCTGGGTGATTTGGGGTTTTTTTGTTATGGGTATGAACTCTAAATCTGGCCTCACAGGCACCACAAGCAGGGACAGGATTTAACCTATCCCCCTGAGCCTCCTAAGCCTGGTGAGAGCCACTGTGGGAAAGGCAGAGACTCCCCACATCAGGAGCTGCCCGTGTGAACCTCCCTGGGCTGATTTCAGTTTGTAAAAACCTCTGGGAATCTCATTTGCTGCAGTGACAAGCCGGGTAAAATCACATCAGGAGGTGGAAGACTTCGCTGATTATTTATATTTGATGCTCACTTTATATCCTGATTTCTACAATGCTTGCTCAGTTTTCTCTCAGTAAAGTGATTTTCACACTTAGAAGCCTTTCCAGTGTGTTGTGACTTCTCAAACACACATTTTCAGAATTATCCCAGTGTGAGTGAAAACGGAGAATCAGAAATTCAGGAGGAATGTTCATTAGCAGAAACACCAAGAGGAAAGGACAGATGCACAACTGTAATCCTCACAGTTGTTCTTCACTTCTAATGACAATTCCAATGTGATAAATTACTCATCAAATAACTGGGTTCTCTCCACCAGAAACCAGGTTTTTTCCCGAGAGTCACAATTTCCATGCACAATTTCCATGCCAAGAGGTTTGGATTGCTCCATTTCCTAAAGCAAAACAGCATCATACCTACAACAGAACTCCTATTTAGAATTTAATTTTGTGTTCCTTGAAAATGTTCGAGTTAAACCTTCAGCTGAGATCCCAGGGATAATTGTTTTTCTTTAACAAAACAGTTTAACTGCCTTTTAAAACTACTGAGAAGATTTACAGACTAAACAAATGTAATTGTGTACAGTTTATGTGCTTTTTGGCTAATCCCTTCATAAATAATGCTGCAGCTAAAAAAAAGAATCTGCAATAAACATTGGCTAAGATCTCTGGGTATTTTTTAATGGAGCTTTGCTTCTAAATCATGACATGCTGCCAAGCACATGCATGTTTCTCCAAAAGGAATGAAGTTTGTGTTTTTTAGCAAGGATGAGTAAGCTGGTTTATGTATCAGATTTCTTTGGACAAGCCAGTAAATAAAATCTTCACTTTAAATGATTCTGCACTTTTAAAATAACATCTAGGCACTGCAACCTCTCCAAGTAAGGATATGTCTAACCAAGGAACTTATATTCCAACATTAGGGTCCCTTCCAACCCAAATAATTCTGTGATTTTGTGAACACCATGTCAGCAGCCTCCTTGGGCTTGTGGCTCTCCAGGAATTCTCTGCTCTCACTCGGGACATTTTTCCCCTCAAGCTGTGGTGGAAATTTTAAAGCGTAGCCTCAATATCAGTGTCAGAACACTGATGCATTCATACACCAGAGCACAGGTGCATATATTGCAAAGGTTAAAACCCAGGATCATCATAAATCGTGAGCAAAGTGCAAGCAATGCTCAGATGGCTTCATGCCTCAGGCTGCAGGGGAGGGCAGCAGTGTCAGAGCAGTGAATTACTGAGGAGCAGCCTCTTGGAGCCAGACAGATTACCCTAAAAAAAAAGTTTTGCAGCAAATAAAGATCTGGCAATTGTCCCAGTGCCCCAGGAAGATCAAGGCAGGAAGATGTGGGTAAAGGACAACCTTGCTTAGCAGGTTCATTAGGACTATCTCAAAAATTCATTACTGAGAAGGGCTGCAGGACTCAAGGCAGGGGCAGACAGCAATATTTGGTGCCAGAGTGCAGTTCTGTGGCTTGGCAGAGTGGAGAGCAAACACTTACAGGGAAGCACAGCCTGTGCCTGTGCATGAGTGGCCATCTGAGAATCAGCACTGAGCTCCAGTGACAACTCACTCTGGAATCTGGACTGCTTCGAACTGTCTGTGTTACTGGAGTGCGGCTCCTTTCCTTGCAGCTGAGATCTGAGGGCGGAGTTGCCACAGTCACACTCCCTTCCTCACCTCAGGTTTTTGCCCACTCACACTAGACTAAGGCAGGGGGACTGAAGAGAAGCCAAGTGCCTGAAGATCCGCAAAACATTCCTGATTCTATGGGTGAGAAACTTCTTTTCCACCTGCAGATGCTGGTCCATTTTTCTGTTCCATCCACGTGAGGGCTCTGAGAAATTTTCTCCTAAAACTAACTGAAAATTGATTTTGTGAGGGTACACCTAGGAGTCCACAGTGTCACTCAGCAGATAAGGTGAACAAACATCCTTTAGGAAAATGGAGCCCAAACATGGACGAGGCAGACATTCCCATGGTTACGATTTTGGCTGGGAGTGTTTTAAATGGACCATTTTAATCCTGTTTTCAGGGGTCTGTGGTGAGCTGTTACCTACTACCAGAGGATACCTTTTTCTTCTGAAAATGTCAGGCTCCTTTTTGTGGTGTTTGGGACTATCATATTTGAGTGTGCAGTTTGTGAGCGTTTCATCTTGTTACTGCAACAGCGTATTTAGAGACATTATAGGTTGGGATATAAAATCAGAATTCACTGTAACTGTGGTGAGCAGAAAATGCATGTGGATCTACGAACCCTAAAAACAATACTTACAAAACAGCACTTACATGAAATGAGCTCATTGTCAGCTGAATGAAAAGTCTTATATGTCTTGAAAGTCCTTCCACTTGTTCATCAGTGATGAAGGTAAATACAAATTCGTGGATGCCCAATAATGGAATCAGCACAAGTGTAGATCTTGCCAATCTTAAAAAGAAAATGTTTGATTATTGTATTTTTTAAACTTCCTTGTTGGCAAAAATCAAAAACTCAGAGAAAAAGAAATTATTCCAAAAACATGCTCTCAATATTCTGACTTTGGAATGGTAGTAGCAGTTTTGAGAATAATGTATGCATAAATCTGTGGAAAGTCTAGTTAAAAGGCATGTGTAAAGGAATTTTTTTCCATGGCACATCCTGGCCAGAATAAAGTAATGCTTGATTCTCTATCAGCTTACAAACGTAGTGCTAGAGGGTTTTTCTTTTCCTTCCCGAATTTCAGTGACAAAGGGAAAAATGTGTCACAGCAGCAGAGGCCACAGGTGTGAGAGGAGGTTCCTGAGAGCAGAGATCTCACTGCACTGAAAAGCCTTTGTGAAAATGCCCCCGAAACTCAGGGCACAGGCACTGACCTGCCTTTGCCCCTCAGACAGGGAAATGTCTGTGGAGCCTGTTTTCCTATCCTGAATATCTATTCTGAATATTCTATTCAGAATATATCTATCTCTTATATTCTGAATATCTGTTACACCTGGTGGTGGTAGGTACATCTTTAGAGGAAACAGACAAGTTTTTGACGTGACAAAATTTTTTAAAAGGGGCCAGGACTTCTGTGTCATTTATTACATACCTGTATTTGTAGTCATGAAAGGTCATTTGCTGAGCTTTTAGCTTGGAAATCAGCATTCTGAGAATTTTTAAGAAGATGCCAAAGTTAACCTCGAAGGAAAATACATATGGTTCACTTAACAGCCAATGTTATGACACTAAGCAGTTAACTACTAAATAAATGTAGAATTGATATTAAACTCTTGCAAAACCTGCCAGCAAATAACTGGAATGCAGCCTGGATGAGGTTGGAATAGAAGCAGGTTATTGTCACATACCAATAATGCAAAGTTGAGTAACTTATCATTGCCTCATTCAGCCTGATATATTATTTGATACATGATCTTCCACTACAAAATTACATTTCAAGTTTTTAATACAGAACCCCGCTCCCTCATTTTTTGAACAAAAGTTTAACCCTCCTGTCACTTTATGTCTCCCTTGATATTTCTGTGGCAGGAAACTGTATCGTATTTGTTCCAAAACTTTGAAGGACAAAAATGGCACTAATTACAAAGACCAAGGAGAGGAAAAAAAAATAGGTTATATAATTCTTACTGCAATGGAAAACAACATAGGTCCTCGGATGATCCACCAGATCCCCATGTGTTCATTTGTTCCCCAGCACCTGGAGAATAATTTAATTATTTTCATAGGGAAAAGGAAAAAAAAAAAGGTTAGAATGCTCACATAACTTGTGTTTCAAAAGGAACTTGGTGAAGTTCAACTTTTTTAGGTGGCCCCCATAAGAAATGGAATAAAACTAGGAAGAGTTTCATCAACAACTCTAAAGATCTTTCCACATGAATGCTGAAAAAGGTTTCCCTAGACCATAAACTTCAGAACTATCTGGCAAACTCAGTCTTTGAATCCACAAAACATGACACCAAACCCTCATCATGGAATTAATCCTACTCATATTATCTATCTGAAACTGGAGACTGGAAATGAGTAAACTGGGAATTGTCACCATGGTTCTTGATCTGCTGAAAAATGTGCATTTCCTTGAAGCTGTCTCTTTTTCCCCTGCTTTAGCCTTCTGATTTGTCCTATTTCTTCTTGCTAATTAGCCTGAGGTTCTGTAGGATCTTTGCTTGCTTGTCATTTACAATTTATATGACATCTGACTCCATAAGACAGTAATTATTGTTTGGATGTTGCTCATTATCCATGTTGGCATTGCAAATAAAATTCTTCTGAAACCACGAGAAATAAAGAGAACAAAAGATTCCATACATAAACCACAAAGTTTGTGTGATGTCACCAACAACTGAAGACCAGAAACTGGTGCTTGCCTGTTACTGTCACTGACTCCCTCACCAAATATCAGCTAGCAGGTTTTGTCATGAGCTGCCATTAAAATTTACATTTTTCTTTAAAAAGTGGCAACGAATACGAATTAAACTCCAAGTGTCTCCAAGGAAAGCACAGGTCTCCTCTCTTTACTGACAGGATGCTCTCCATGAAGATGTTGGTGCTCACAATTTACTTCATGTAAATGGATGAACATTTCAGGGACAGTGAAAGTTCATTCTACTCCTTGCTAAATGCATAAGTAAATCCTAAAAATAAAAATTCCTAGAAGGTTTTTTTTTAATGCAGAAGTACTAAAGGGAACCTTGAAAATGTAACAAGTATCAATAGGTGCTGTATAATCTGATAATTTGCTGGTCAGTTCTTGTGTCAAGTAGTGCCAAGGGCTTTCAGCCAAGCAAACAGAAAGTCAGGATTCCAAAGAAGATTTTATTTAATAACCTACCCAGTGTTCTCCAGTTTGGATCTGCTTATTCCCCAAGGGCCCACAAACAGGATTGGAACAACTGAAAAGAAAGGAAGAGTCTATTCCAGCCAAGCTTGTAGAAGTGTGTGGTGCAAAGATTTGTGCTTTTCAGTTTTCTATTTAGAACAGTACAAAAATCAACTTCATCCTGGCTTTCCCCAGTTGTAGTTCAAATACAAAATGACTTTTCGTCGTGTAGTTGGATCTTGCATTTTCAGGCTGAGGAACACATTCACACATAAACACACTGCTGATGTGCTGAAATCTAAATTTCTGACCCTAGAATTCCAAGTAATTGGCACACAAGGCCTCACAGACTACCTTAGGCACAGTTGTTGAACTTTAAAGTTTCACAGTTGTTGAATTTTAAAGGAGTTTTCAATGAAGGTGTGGGATGCTGCCTGGTTAATTAAAACAGCTGAGAAAGGATTGTTGTCCTGGCCCCTTCAAGAGAATCCCAATCCCTTTATTGTTGCCCCCAACCCTTCCTGGAGATCATAGACTGCAGGCTGAACAAAAACCCTCTAAAGAAAAGGATTAATGCTCTGTTCCAATGGACTACAGGTGTGAAAGGTCAAGTGTCAAATCATGAGCTACCACAAACAGTGTTCCACTGAATTCTCAGCCCAAGTAACACACAGGGGATTTTCTGGTGGATGTGGCAGAAAGTAAAGGAGGTTTGGGTCCCTGGGACCAGAACAGGGACTAATCAGGATTCTGGGACACTAACTAAGGTCATGGAGAAAGCTGGAGTGTGGCAACAGAGAAAGGGCCAGAAACAAAATACTCTCCAAGAGAATAGATTTTGGAGGAGGTAAAAGGGGGGAAGAGATAAAAGGGGTCTCAGTTGGGTGGAAGATGGTGCAAAAAGAGCAGGAACAACTGAGGCATGGAGCAGTTGGGAACAGAACTGGAGATCCAGGGGGACATGAGGTGGCCTCATGAGGAAAGGTGACACCCAGGATAACGAGGTCATGGTATCAAAGGCAGCTCCTGTGCAGCAGCTGAGGAAATGGCAATGAGAGCCCTGGGTCAGCCCTGCTGCCTCAGCAGCATTGGGACTACAGTTGTCTCTAAGACATGTCCCACCTTAGCAGTGATTATAATAAATATAAATTAAAAATGAAGCTAATTTGTGGGGAAAACCTTTAAAAAATTGGTGAGTATGATGTGACCAATGGATGAGGACCATCAGGCAAATCATTATTATTATTATTAATACTCTTCTGGTAGGGAGGACATTTCCTAACAGATGTATCCATTGGAGTTTGAACAAAGAACAAAATGACTGATCCCTGTCCCAACAAGCTGGTGATGAAAGCAACAAAGGGATTTAGAGATGATGAAAGAATGGAACAACACAAAAAAACCATGAAGGACCGTGGTCTTGGTGCATCATCAACCTGTGTGTTCACACAGACAAGGGTCCTTTAAAGAGGAATGTGAGAGGGAACAGAGAAATCCAGGAGCTGATGGTGAGAAGGACCCCCAAATTAATTATCTTTAAATTGTCTTTATTTCATGGATAATGCCTGAAATGTAAGACCTGACTCACACAGTGTTTCAGATTGCCTCCTTACTTAAATCACACCTTAGAACTTTCAGGTGAGCTGGGAAGGGGAGCATTGAAATGAAAATTGCTAATGATTTGGCATATTTGCTATAGAGGTGCTCTATTACAAAGGGAGGAAATGAAGTTGCTGGTAGTACCATCATATTCAGTGATGACAATATACAGTTCAATATAAGGAAATTTCTTCTTGTTTTTCCCACCAGGCATCTGTTTTCTTATGAAACAATTCTCTGATTTCCTGTGCCAATGTACCACTGCTGACATATCTCCAATTACAATTGCTGGCTTCCGAACTAATGAATAAAACAGAATTCAGATTTTTTTTTTTTTTCCCTTCTTTAGAAAATATCCTCCACTGACTCAGCAAAGCACCACACAATCTGCTTGGAAACAATTCTGGACTTACCCCATCCTATCACAATGTATGTCTGTAGCAGTCTTCTTTCAGAGAGTACCACAGTGATCAATAAGGTATGCAGATAAATTCCTTCCACTAATAGCCAGAAGTAATTTGCCCCAACAAAGTAATGCATGAAAAACTGGGCAGTCCTGCAAATGATGACAATCTGTAGGAATGAGAGACCACGAGTCGTTGTAAATACAGATGTCATGATCTGCATGGGAGAGTTTTTACTGCTGAGCTGTTAAAATAACAGTCCTCATTAACACCTTGCAGATAATTTTCCTTGTTGACATGGGCAAGCTCTATTCCTACAACAACATACAAGAATAATTTATTCACAGAGGTCACAAACGAGATGTTGTAAATAAGTGCCAAATAAACGCAGCGATTTCTTTCTAAAGGCTACAAGGTGTGAGTTGTTTTGCTCAAGTGGCTGTTTCTAAATATCACAATCAATTAATATGTTCTTTCTATTCATTTAAAATAAATCTCTTAAAATCAGGATTTCATCAGGATTACCCCAACTTTTCTCAACAAAATTTCAGCATCCAAAGCTCAGCTTACAAACACCTCAACACTTGATGCTGCAGGGTAAACTTCCAAAACTGTAACAGTTACAACCACTAGAATCACATTTACTATTAGCTATGAGCTAACACATTACCTCTGGACTGAGGTATAATATCCATCCAGTTTCATCGTTTGGTCTTTTTGAGTAAATATTGTAGTATACAGAGTCTTTTATAAGAACTGCTGCAGCACGCAAGATAAAGGATGCAAATAAATTCATATGGATGTAGTTTCTCGTGCAGTGAAGTTTTCTGTGGGAGAAAAAATAATGTATGAAATCCTCTGGAATAGATCTAATTTGCAGAAATCAAATTTTTAAACCCAACAAAAACCCAGCAAAACAGCTGTTGTATTCATATTGTTGCCATCAATGGATTCTGGTTAGAAATTGCATTTATATTGCTCCTTAGGAAAATACAAGTTATTTACATGGAATCAACAGAATGGTTTGGCTTGGAAAGGATCTTAAGGCCCATCTTATTCTATCCCCCCTGCCATGGGCAAGGACACCTCCTACTAGATCAGGTTGCTCCAAGACCCTTCCAACCTGGCCTTGAAATCTTCCAGGAATGGGACAGTTTATCTGCATGGCCTGTGCCAGGGCCTCACAGTAAAGAATTTCTGCCTAATATCTAATCTAAATCTACCATCTTCAGCTTAAAGCCATTTCCCCTTGTCCTGTCACTCCCTGCCCTTGTCCAAAGCTCATCCCCAGTGGGTTTGTAGCCCCTTCAGGAACTGGAAGGCTGGAAGGTACTGGAACACTGGAAACTAAAGAATAATTTCAATTTCATAAAAAAAAGAGTACGAGTGCAGGGCTGTGTATGTTTACAATCCACGTAAATTTATACTAACCTGAGTAAAGAAAGTATAAGCAGAGCTAATACCAGTGAGATGAGAGAAAAGTAATACCCTATAGTGTATACCAGCTGCAATGTGGTGAGTAGTTTATGTTCTTCTTCCTGGCAACAAAGAAGAAAAATATGTTACGTAGACGGGGACAGAACAGACAGAAACACAGCTCAGAAACTTTGGGGATCACCTTCTTTGAGTTTCCGGGAGCCAGGACAGGATTCTGATCCCTGCTCTCTGCACTGCCATTTGAAATCCGTGTGTGACGAAGGTGCTCGCACCCCAAGTTTCTTTTTAAACACAAAGGCACTCCCAGACTATCCCCAGGTTGCTCCTGCACAAACACCATCCACAGTCCAAACCACAGCTGATCCTTGCCATGATTCCCTGCACCAAGTGCATGCTGGTGGGTTAACAGCTGCAGAGACAACTCACTGAACCTGCACACACGAGTGTGTGTGTGGCCTGCAGACACAGCCACTGACCAGCTGTGTCTGCACAGTCTGCAGAGCCAGATCTGTCCAGAGCTTTTGAAACAGACTGGCTTCCGCCTTGAGTTCAAAGAAAAAAACCAAAAAATATTGAATTAGGGCTGTCTTGAATGTCTTTGAAGGACAAATAAGACCTCAGAGGAGGAAGGGAACTACTCATACTTTTGTAGATTATCATAGAACAGCCTGAGTTGAAAGGTACCTACAGGATTGTAGAAATCCAGCTCCTGGCCCTGCACAAATTTCCTTTGAATTTGCCTAATTTGACATTTCTTTTTCATAAGTTTTTTTCTATTTTCCCTGCTTATATCTACCTCTCAACTATTCAACCTTCTGGCCCAAGTAAAGCATCTCTGAAGAGGGAATAAGATCCAGGATACGTGGCTTCCATAATCCATTTTTGGCCTACAGAACTTTTCTTGGAGCCTGTGTCTTTTCCTCAGTGAATTTGATGTTTTTCTTGTTCTGCTACTCAGCACCAGGGACTTTAGCTCTGTCTTCCTGCCAGCAATGTTCTCTAATAATTTCATGCTAGTGAGCCATGCCTCCCTTGAAGGGGTGAAAGTGCCCAGGGAAAGCCATGTGGGTGCAGGAGATTCCCAGCTGTTAGTCACCCTGTTCCATGGAAACATTCCAGCAGGTAAAAACCTTGTGAAAATCTCAAGTTACCATCTTGGCTTTTTCGATTTTGCAGCATCAAAGCACATGAAACCAAGCTGGTTCCTCTGATGTGTGAAAACAGTGGCTCTGGGTTATTTCCAATATCTTGGGGGAGTTCAATTAAATAAAACAAACAGGTACAAGCCCACATTTAGGTAGGAAAGAAGGATCCATGTTGGTAGGAAAGCTGATTAAAGCTTTCAAAGAAATTGTCTGCTGTCACACAAGATGAAATAACATGTTTTGCAGAAACAAATATGCTGTCCAGAATGGTCAACAAACCTTGGAAAACACTCAGAACTTATGAATATCTATGACATTTGCATAAATAAACTGAAAGTTTGGAAATTCTTTTACTTACTATATAAAGAGCTTAGTAAAAGCATAGTAATACACAGAGATAGTAAACTAAAACATAACTAATCAGTCAAGCAGTGTTACTTGATAAAGTAAGAAACAACACTCGGTCAGAATTAAAAAGTAAAACGTAGTGGTAATAGTTCTTACCTAAGAGACCTAATTCTGACATCTGCTAAGCTGAACTCCGTGGCAAAAGGAGTTAGGCTGACAAAGTCCAGCCCCTGGCTTGATGTAATATGAGAAACACAGGAAGGATGGCTTTAGATTAGGGTGAATCCTCCAGTCTCTGACCAGCTAACTTTGAAATAACCAACTAAAAGCTCATTAAATGCTGAAAGGCTCAGGAGGGTAGTTGTCTGACTTTGACAGACTAATGTGATTTGGGTGATGCTGGGATTCTTGCTTGCTTGACAAGTTGCAGTGGTTTTCTATTTTATCAGGAGAAAATCAGCACGTGAACACTGGGCTCTGAAAAGAAAATAACTTGTGGCATCTAAAGCAGGAATCCCCTTCTTTAATATTTTCTCTTCTGTTTCTTATAAATAAAATAACAGCTTTCCATTTGATAATTTAAATGAAATCTGAAGATGCTTTGCAGGTATTAAATGGAAATGTTTTGTCAGTTACTCAAGAAAGGATTAAGAAGATTAAAGTTTTCAACCGTAATATAAAACATGCTTACATTTTTTTGGAAATGATTTTTCTCAGAACATTCTGAACTATCTCGCCAAATGTCTGTGGAATTTTCCTTTGTTTGCCAAATCCCTTCATCCAAGCAGACTCTGTATACATGTCCTACACTTCCTGAAAGTAAACAGAGTTTTAGTTTGAAAGGTCAAAATAGAGATTTCATTTTTCATACACGTTCAAAAGATTTCTGCCTTACACCTCCACAATAGACTCCACACCACCCATACTCAAAAAAAGAATAAAACCTATTTTTCTTTTGTCTTTGTCAATATATTTTTTATCTTTACATAGGACAAAGTAGCAATGCAATCCAGCAGAAATAAATTCCCAGAATATACCTGTTTTTTACAAGAAAACCCACACAGTACATCCAAGAGAGAATCCTACATCTCACTTCATTCATTTTTCCTCATTAAGCTCGTGAATGGGTAATTCATTGTCCAGGCTGTGCAGTCAGAACTGCACAAGGAATTGATTAGGGAAGGATCTTTCTCTGTAACCCCTGGTGTTGCAGGCTGGTGTTTCATTTCTGTGCTCTGGGCCCCTTCAGCATGTGGGGTGAACTGATGAAGTTCTCTTGATTTTCACTGCATTGACCCAATTTATACAAATTAGGAATTTGCCCACAGCATCAGAGGAATGGTGCGGGGACCCTGGTTGATGTTTGATGTTGTCCTTAACAGCTGCCATCCATTTATTTCTAATCAAACCTGAGCTTTTTCAAACATTTTTGAGTTGAAAGTGTTTAAGTGTGGTAGCAACAACTAAAATATCTTGTTCTGTTCAGCTTGGAGCTGAGAGAATTGCTTTGGGAGCACAGTTTGTTGTGATGGAGCAGAAGCTCTGTATGAATACTAGACCCTGGAAAAAACCTTAAACCATCCATGAAATGTGATCAGAAATCCAGACAGAAAAAAAAAAAGAGCCTCCATCCCATAAAGGCAAAATGCTTTTGTTTATTATGAAGAGCTGGGTTTGTTCTAAATGGTTGGCAGAAGCAGTTTGGGAGATTAGATAGAAACTTGGTGTCTTACTGCTCATTAGCATAAAAAGGGGTAAATTATATTATGTGTGGTTTGGGCTGGAGAAATCTGGGATAAGAAGCGGGTAGCAGTCTCCCATAAATTAAAGGATTCAGGCAGAACTGGTCCCATCAAGTGGAATTAGAAAAGCAGCCCAGAAAGGCTGTTTAGCAGGATTCAGAAATGCTGTTCAGTAGGATTCAAAAGGCTGCTCTGTGCTGATAGCAGTACCCTTCCATTCCTTTATGGGAATCTTGTTTGGTCTTCAATACTTTTGTTCCTGAAGGTGTTTTTTGTTCCCCCATTCCTAAGAGCTGCATTGCCTGCAGGAAAAGGGTTAATAGAAGACTGTTTTGGTCACCACACCACTGGCTGGTGGTGGGCTGTACCCCACTGGAGGGCTGTCTGCTGGGAATGCCACTGAGCTTGGCTCTCCCAGTTTTCTGGAATCGTGCCTGGGATCAGTGGGGACCCCAGAAGTTGAAGCTCAGGAGCTGAACCCTGAATCTCTTACCACGAATAAAGCCCTGAAGGCAGTGTGATTACATGACCTTGCAAATGTTGCTTTACAGCAGACAACAGAGAGCAGTGACAAGCACAGATGGAGAAAAGGAGTGAATAAACATGGAAAATGACTTTGTGCCTCAGTTCAGAAGTGGTAGAAAGAGGTGAGACTCTTTCTGCCTCATCCACTTCAGAGGACACTGGGGCACAACCTGTCCTTCAGCTGAATTCCTGGCACAAACTCCAAGACAAGTTCCCACTTTCACATTACCATTTTCCAGCCATGGCAAGTATGAAGGACAAGGAACAGAGACATTTCCTGGGCGTGAGTAAGGCCAGCAAACAAACTGATCAAATGTCCCGTTGCAATGTACTCCTGGGGAGAGAAGCAAATAAAAATTTTACAAAAAGTTGTCCAGACAATGGACATTCATGGAAACCATTTTCTACTGTTCCAGGCAACCTGCAAGGTACTCCAGAGCAATAAGATATCGCAGATAGATGAGGTTATATCTCTGGTAATCTCTCAGAGTAACTCAGTTTTAATCTTCACAATCATCACATCACTCACACAATGAAGGTTAAGATAAAACATTTGACAATGTAGAATTGAAATGGTGCAGGCAGGTGACAGCAACATAAAATAAAATGCATTAATAGCTGCCCTCGTGTCTTGGCTAGTTTCTGTCTTTCTTTTAGGATAACACCAAATTTCTTCTCTCTTAACTTCAATGCTTTTGCTCATCTTAAGCCAGAAGAGAATATCCCACCTTATTTTCCATAGTGCTTAGTAATACCTTGAGAAACTTGTGCGAGAAGAAGAACACGAGGAGGAAGAAAGATAGCTCTGAGCTATCTCACCTGCATCTTTTTGGGGTGCTCCTACTAAAATACAGAGCACAGGATGTGCATTCTTACTTATTCTGTTGTACCTTTGAGGCTAAGCATCTGTGTTGTGAACCGTGTAGCTGTTAACATTTACAGCTGCATCTTTATTGTTCTTTTCCCCAGTTTCTGTTTGCTCAAGTGTGGACTGGGAAGGCTGCCAGGAGGAAAAATCCTTTTTTTTTTGCAATTTCATGAAAGCTGAAGTTCTGAGTCCCTGTATTTCTCTTGCTCACCCCCAACAAACTCCTGCCCTCTAATATCTTGCCGGGTCACTTGGCTCAGTTCTAGTTGCCACCAAAACCATCATTCTCTGCTTTCCTGGCAAAATACAATCTTCTTTTTCATCATGCTAAAGTTTTCTGCACACCAGGTGTTCACCACAGGCTATTGACTTCTAGCTGCTCTCCACTGCTCCTTTCTTTCCTGTCAGCATTGGTTGTAAGCCATCCTGCAGGTGCACTGGCTGAGCTGATGTATGCTTTGCTTTCCCTGCATTCCATAAAATCTTTTCTCCCCTCTGCAGTCCTCATCACTATATTCTTGCCTCCTTGGCTGCAGTCACACGCTCAGTAACTTGTAGAAGCTTCTTTTCTCTGGCTTTCTGCGTTTTCCCTGTTTTCCACAAATGGCTCTGACTTCTGACCCCTCCCAGTGTGAAGTCACCAACAAATTTGGTGAGGGTGCTTTCAACACCTGCCTATAGCCAGTGAATCCAAAACAGAGAGCACAGATGCTGGGAAAACCCTTTTTCTGACCCAGAGATGGGGCTCCTGAGAGGCATTTTAAAAGATTTTATTCCATTTTCAGTCTCATGTGAAAGGTGAGACAATACAGATGTTACAATTCACACCATCACAATCAGAATCCAAACAATTTCCCAATTACAATCCGTTATAAGTGTTTTTTGGCCTATCAGCTTTTGCCACACAGTTCTGCTAATGCTTCTAAGCCAATCATCTAAAAACACCCCACATGGGTCTTGCTACAATACATCTTTCGTAGTTCAATTTCTCCAAAATATCTGGTCTGTTTGCAAGGTCATCCTTTGAAACTTGTTAGTAGTTCAATTTCTCTCTCAGCAATGTCTGTCCTAACCCATAGACTTTCTAAGTCAGCATATTTTATCTCAAAGTTTGCACACAGATGAACAAGACTGTTCATCTGTCAGGTTTTGGGAATTCTCTACAAATCCATTCCCCCACACAGATTCACTTTTCATCTTTCTTTGGTGAACAGCAGCCACCTCTCTCCTAGCCACACCTTGGACCCCAACTCCTCAAACCCAAACCATGCCCTCCTTTCAGGAGACAGACACCAAGCTGACCAGAGTTTATACATTTAGGAGTAAAATCATGATGGATTGTGAAGTCCCTTTTGGCAAACAGCAGAAAATTTTGAGCACCTAATCGAAGGAGAGAGGCAGGAATTCAGGAGGAGACACTGTAGGTGTGTAGCTCTTCATCTAAGCATCCAAAAGCCAGAGACAGGAGAATAAACAAGGGACTTGAGGCTAATATTTCTGTCAGGTGAATTATTCTACATTTAGAACTTAGGAACAGACATACAGCAAGACAATATTTGCATGTTTCTGTTACTCAATACATTTCTTCATTGCTTAATTACTTACCACTATCTACAGATGATTCCTGCAGCATTTTCAAGCATTCCTGTTTATATTTGTTCCATCCAGTAGTGGTTTTTTCCAGCAGAGAACCTTTGGCCTGGGAGTGAAAATACTGGACACGAGAAAAATCAGTTACAACCTTTGTGTCCTCAATGACAGGTTTCTTTCCATTATAAGAAATTCTGGTCTGAGCACAAAAATGGAGAGGAGAGGAGAGGAGAGGAGAGGAGAGGAGAGGAG
>VZDJ01000216.1:4899460-4955065 GCA_008694505.1 Cyanoderma ruficeps | reverse complement strand
AAATTAATTAAACAGTAATGCAATAAGCATTAGCTACTAACACCTTTATTTAGCTACTAACACCTTTTCTCTGGTGCATTCCGTATTCCTGCCCAGCACTTCACAGACCACTTATTTTACCAGCAGCTGCAACTGTGCCCTAGACATCTTTCCTCTTTTTCCCTTTTTTATTTAAGAAACACCTTTGTACATTTTAGTTTTCCTTGCCCATTCACACCGTGTTGCCCTTTTTGCCTCAACAGGGCACTGTTTGGCTTTCTTCTTGTGTCCATAGGTGAGAAGAGTCTTCACTCTCTAGATTTCCCACATAATAAATAAAATGACAGACACATCCTTATCATACAAAACTCTGACTGCAGAGGTCTTTAAGAGGGCCACAGCTGATAATTGCTGTTTAGGAAAAAAAGGGCTAAAACCAGAAGAATTAAATGCAAAAATGCTTGGAGATTTGGGTGAAGAAATGCCTTATTAGGAGCAAAGCAGGTGAGAAAGGATAGTGGGAGATGTTGCTTACAGTGTTAGCATGATGGCTTGATCATTATTTATCCATAGAAAGGAACACCATCCTGGGCACTGTCAGTGCAGTAAACCCCCTGGTCTCCTGAAACCAGGGCTTTGAGAGGCCACAGCACTCAAAGATTGCTTTTACTGGAAGTCACCAAAATTGAAAAATTCATTACTGGTTGAAAATGTTACCGATTCGAACGAGCAAATTTTGGAGAGCAAAAAAAACCATAAGTTTTCTAAACAATCTTTTTACTAAAAGATGCCTTTCAGTTCTCCAAAAAAAGTCAATTTCTTTATGTCTGGATCACCCTCTTTCTTTAAAGCTGCCTTTAACACGTGTGTGGTTGTCTGGTGTTGTCTGAACACGGTGATGTGCCAGGGGTTGAAAGACATAACCAGGAAAATATATGGCTGTGAACTTCACCTTTGTCTCTTTAAACCTATGGTTTGATTTAACTTTAATGAAGAAAATCATATTTATTTACTTTCAAAACAGGAACAGTGTTCTGGTGAGCTAGCTCTTATGCAGGATCGCTATTTCATGGATGTTTTTACTGTGTAAAATATCGCCTGCTCAATACTCTGCTTTTAGTCTCCCAGTTAACTTCCCACTTTAATCTTGAGGGAGTAGAAAGACTGCAATCATTCTCCCGTGGATAGGCTTGCAAGATAAGGGGAGAATATTTACAGCAGCCATGAGAAAGGAATGCATGTTTCCAAAATAAAAAAAAAAAAGCATCTTGACTTTTCCCTCATGCAGGCCTCAAAAGGCTGGGAGCCAGGGGAGACTCTTCAGGCACTCGGGGGTCAGTGAACCTCCTTTGAAGAGGCAGAGACATGGAGATGACGCATTTGCAGACAGGACTGCTTGGTGGAGGGAAGAACACTCCAGTTTCTGATAAACAAATGCGTTAAATGGCCGAGGAAATAGAAAGGAAACCTCTTTAGCAGTGGCTACCTGGCAGCTTGTTTGGTCCCATTCCTGGGTTTGGGGTTGATGCACAGTCATGGGAAGTTCACTCAACAAGAGTGAGGAGCAGGCCAGGCCTAAACAACAGTTCCACATCACTTCCTGATGGAAATGTCCATTTCCTCAGATCTGTGGGCACGGTCACTGTTGGAAAAACCCAGCTCTACAGAGATGGGGCAACTGAGAGGCCCCATCAGAATTTTTAAAGATTTTATTCCATTATCAATCTCATAGAAGGGTGAGACACAATAGGTGTAAAACTCAATGCCATTCTATCAGAAGCCAAACTATTTCTTGTTTACAATACCTTATAAATGCTTTTCAGCCTATCAGCTTTTGCCACACAGTGCTGCCAATCATTCTAACACCAATCACCAATTATTTTGATCCTGTTAAGGCTTTTCTGTATGAACTGCACTTTTAGAGAATAATTTACTGTCCTGTGAGAATCAGAGAATGTCCCAGGTTGGAACGGATGCACAAGGATCACCCAGCCCAACTCCTGGCCCTGCACAGACACCCCAACAATCCCACCCTGTCCCTGAGAGCTTTATCCAAACACTCCTGGAGCTCTGGCAGTCTCAGGGCTGTGCCCATTCCCTGGGCAGCCTGTGATGCCTTAAGTTTTAACTTCCATATTTTCAGGTTCTGTGCTGCCCAGGGGGGCAGTTCTGAGCTCACAGTCAGTGTCACTCAGCTCTGCACAGAGCAGGGACACAAAACAAATCCTTTTCCTACTGAAGGCCCAAAAGCACAAACAAGGGTGGGCTGAAGGGAGAAACAAGAAGGATGAGACCTCATAAACTGAAGCTGGAATTGGACAATTAAACCTCAATATGCAAATGAACCAAAACTTATAAAAATGTGAGACCTCATGACGGGTCATCCATTTTGTGCCCATTTTGGGTCTCCCTTGGGTGTAGCCCTGGCCAGGCTCTTGTCCTGCCCAAGGTGTGTCCTAAAGGTGTTTCGATAAATATCTACTTTATTCTCTTAGCTCTGCCCAGTCTCTGTTTCAGGTCAGCCTTCCCAAGGCACCACCTGGGCAGTGCTCAGATATCCTCTGGGTGAAAACATTTTCCTGATATCCAACCTAGACCTCCCCTGACCCAGGTTCCTGCCCTTCCCCTTGGGAGCCGGGTCACAAGAATGAGGATTTTGCATGACTCCCCTAAGCTGCCACCAGAAGGCAAACCAAGTAGGCTGGGAAGAAGGGACCAGAGGGAAGGGGAAATGAAGGGAGTGAGACACCTTGATGTTCCGTGTCTGTTTAAGTGAAAAGGAGCCAACAAAAGTCAGAGGCAGGCTTTGTGCTGTGTGCTGACACCTGTGTCCCCATGGTTCCTCAGAGACAGGCCCAGGGTCCCTCAGGAAGAGAGGGGAGGTCTCCAGTCTGGGTCAGGATGAGGAGCACAGAAAACACTGCTGCAGCTGCAGAGGCTTTTGCTGGTTTTGTGGTGTCGGACGAGGCCAAGTCACAGAACAACAGAATTACACAAAGGTTTGGGTTGGAAGGGTCCTTAAAGACAAGAAAGATCTGGTTCCAACCCCCTGCCATGTGCAGGGACATCTTCCTCTATCCCAGGTTGCTCCAAGCCCCATCCCAGCCTGGGACACTTCCACAAATAGTCCTGTAGTCCCACAAATACCCCTCTGCAGCTGGTAAAGGTTGTAATTACAAATCCCAGAATAGTTCTATAATAATCTAAGTTTTGGGTTAGACACAGTGCAAGTTCCATGGCAGAAATACAAACTTCCAGGGAAATTTCCCATGATCTCAGCCAGTGGAAACACTTTTTGATCAGTTTTGCAGCTTTTGATCTGTTGTGCATTTCAGTTTCCATTCGGCCACTGCTTTTAAACAGGACTTCTGACTCGGGAAAATTAAAGTCCAGTGTCCACGACAGAAGCTCAGAAAGTCCATGCTCTTTTACCCTAAGACATCATTTCTGGTTGTCTGACTTTTTTTTGGTAAAAAAAGGAACTGTCTCAGCCCGCCAGCCTGGTCCCTGCTTGCACTGAAGTTCACCCATGAGAAAATTTAATCAAAATTCCCTGGAAGTACCTGGCCATTTATTTAGATTGCACCAAGAAGACACTTCAGAAATGTGTTGGATGCAGAAGAAAATGTTGCCTGAAGCTTTCATTTAGAAAATGGATATTTGGTTGCAGATCGGTTTAATTTAGGTTTTTCGTAACTGACCACTCTACAGTCAGAATTTCACCCTTTTAATTTTTTATACCAAGCTAGCGGTGAAATGAAATGTTGCTGTTTATTCAGACTATGCTCTTATGGATGGAAAAAAGCCCCTTCAATTTAGGCATAAACTAAAAATAAAAGCTGAAAAATATTTATTCATTCTTTCAGCTATGATCTGGGTTTAGTCTGATGGATATTTTTCCTGTCTATAGAGGATTTTGCTATAAAATACAGATATAATGATTTATGGCTGTTATTCCTTTAAAAGTTTCTTTCTTGTGAAATAAAATATAAAGAAATACAGCACATATTTCTTTAATCAAGTTGCAAGAACCAATATGACAAATTAATTCACCACAACTAGTTTAACAAAGTTTTGATCTCCCAGAAGTATTTTGGGAGATTTTCTGTTAGCACTGATGGAACTTAATGCTTTGGTCAAGGTGTCTCAAAAATCTGAGACTTGTTTCAGTTCTATGAACAGAAGCTCTAAGCAGAGAAGCTCTAGATACAAAAATATTAGGAATATTTTCTAAAACTATATACATATATATATTTGTCTCCTGGTAATTTTTTCTTTATAAAACACAGATATGGGCTTTACAGCACGTACAGCTGCAAACCCACTTTCTTAGAAACCCAAGAAAATGGAGATTAAGTGGTTAGAAATACCTTTTTTACTTCCAGTTTTTTGTCCTGGTGCCCATACACTCCAGAGAAATGTACCTTAAATATATGTGCGAATTTTATTCAGTTGAATTGATATTTACCAAATTTCAGTAGTCGTTTTTAAAAATTATTCAACTCAAGATTGATATTAATAAATAAATAATAATTACTAAAAAACCTACGGGAACATTTCCTTGAAGTGAATTACAGTGAGACATTTTTCTCATTTGGTACCTAAAACCCCTTCTAAATTATAAGGTAAGTAAGAAGTAAACGTTTAGAATTTTGTACAGATTTAGGGAAAAAAATAAAAATAAAATGGTTTAGTGGATATCTACAGGAAATAAAGGCAGAAATCTCATACAAATGTATTTCCTTTCTGTATGAAGGTGAGGGGCAGAATGAAACCAGCCAGATTTCACAAATTGGAGATTCAGTCTTCACAAGTCAGAGGCTAAAAAGTAGTGCCAGAAACAAATCAGAGCTGGGTTTAAAACAGAGAATAAAACAGTAGAAAATAAACGTGATTCATAAGAGGATTCTTTTATCTGGTAGGAAAAGGCGAAAACAAATATAACTCAATACTGATCAATACCGGTATGAAAAGTGATTGTGTAAATTGGTCTAAAAATAATTTATTCACTGTATGAATGAGGATTAATAAAATGAAAGTGTAATAAATGACCTAGTCAGAGTTCTAATGTAAAACTCTACAGCTTTGTCACCGTTATTTCTCATGACTAATTAATAATAAAAATAATTTGATCTGTGAGACAGATTTTTGGTACAAGCATGCTGTTTAATGTTAAAATTAGGATTAAATTAAAATGCTACTTGCTAGAAATTCACTTTTATACTGTCCATTATCAATTATTGAATTAGCTTACCTGTTTCACAAGAAACAATATCATGATAGAGCTGGCAGATGTTGGAGGTATCCTGGACCAGAGTCCCATGCTGGAATAGAGAGCAAAAGGTGTCACCATGCCCACTCGAATAAATTTGTCCCCAGTCTGCTGCTATTGCACTCTGTAGATCAATTACATATCTAAAAAAGAAAAGAAGTAAAAAATTCTTCTTTTATGAATGCCACTGTTCCATGAATCTTCTTTCCAAATAAGTGAGGAAGTCTGCTGAAGTGTTTGGCTCTGCTGGACTCCAACTACGTTTTGATTTTTCTGATTAAAGGCAGAGAGAGCTTAGTCTAAACTTCACAGCAACTCTGCTTACTGCAGCTTGTCCATTAGCCAATAAGAAGTCAGAAAACTCTTAAAACATTAAAGGGCCGATCCTGTTCCTCGAAGCTCCACAGGATTTTTGCCAGAGATTTTTCCAGAATGCAACCCAGCTCCAAGAAAACACACACGTATATATATATTTATACACACCTCATGAAACCAATGAACGGCACCTTAGAACACAGGAAAGCTTTGTGTAGGAAGCTTGCTGACTCACTCAAAGTTTATGCTTGTTGATTTTGATTTTTGGCTTTATGCTTTTTGATCGTATTTTGTCAAATGTGCACAGCCAGTGCAGGATCAGGGATTATCTACATGTGAAAAAAAAAAAATGTTAGCAGCAGTTAAGTTTTACTACAATTCTTGGGATGTTCAGTGTTTTCTTCAAAGGCTCAGTTGCCAGGTGGATCTTGATGTTACCTGCACATATTTGGTTTACACACCTCTCAGCTTCACTCCAGCAAAAATCACTGCATATAACACTTTGCCTGAAGGAAGGTCCAGCAAATCGATTTGCTCCTCTCATATTTTCTTCCTTTTTTCACAGTTTAGAGAGAACTAACCAATAAATACTCGTGCAGTCCATTTCTCCTATGAAACAGAGCATTCAAACATGAAAAATCGGTTTGAAAGTTGTGGTACCAGCATTGCTGGAGCATGAGCAAAAAACTATCTCTGGGAAACATCTCAGACTGCAGTTGTCATCCAGAAGGCATCAATGGTTTCACAGGCCTCAAAATATATTTAATTACAGCCGTATGCAGATTACTCACAGGAATAGAAACACAGATAAGTGTTTAATCCTCGGAAGGATTTCCCTCCCTTCCTCCCTCCTGCTCTCACACTTGCTCTCAGTCCCGTTCTCACAAGTGCTACACCCCTGTGAAAATGCAGTGAGACAAAGATGTAGGAAAAAATAACTCCTGGCTCGAGCTCCATCTGGTTTTTGGGCTCTGAGATTTGCTCTGCCTTTGTAGACCTGCTTGGTCATACACTCTGTTGCTGGCCGGCTCGGCAAGCTGAGCTTTTCAAAACAACCCAAAGCAGATATTTATCCTGTTATCCTTGAGTTTCACGCTGGGACTCAGCAGCCCTGCCACTTCTGGGCAGAGAGTTCTTTTGAAAATCCAAATTATTTTCATTAGAAGATTTATGTGCGAGTTCAGTGTCTGTCCTGTAGAATCATTCTCCCCCAGGGCACTTTTTTTTTTTGACTTTACAGTTGTAAAATGAAGCAGTGAATTACTAACACCCCAGCTCCTTTTGGTTCTTTGCATAGCTTACTTGCATCACCAAACAGGCAGAAAAAAAAACAAATATATATATATATATACACACACACACATATATAACAGGTCAAGGTGGGAAATGTTTCCTAGATGAAGGAAAAAGAAATGCTATTTCACAGAGTGAGAAGATGCACATATAAAATAAGGATAATTCAGCATTTTCTCTAATGTTTCACCTCACTTGGGCAAAATTTGTGTTACGTGTTCATGGAGGGAGACTGCACAGTGCCCAGGAAACCATCAAGGGCAAAGTCAGGTAATTTATGACTTTTATTTGTCCCTGGTGGAACTCTGAAGGTAGGCAGTCACCTTTCTAATGCTGCATGCTGTGAAATGCTGTGACTGACCAACCAGTTTTAGCTCCTTACAAGTTTTTTATAGTAAGGGTCACAACTTTATTCAATTTAAACAGTGATCAGTGTTACCGGAGCATTTGGAACTGTGCGATTTTGTTTATTCCTTAGCTAGGAAATGGAGAGATTCCATCAGTTTGATTCCACCTCTGATCAAGGTAAATAGGCACATTTTGTTTTTATAAATAAAACTTCAGTGATTGCACACTAGGGTACTCCAGTACTTCTGTGTTCTGTGTGTGATTCCTGGGGCAGATTATCATTTATTGTCACACTTCCTCGTATTTCCCTCACAATACATTGCTGCCAAGCAACACTGTCCTTTATTCTTAATCTCCTCTGCCACATGATTTCTGGTCATGCCCAGATCTCCTCTCTCTGTCTTAAAACTCCTAAGCTAACACAGTTTTCTGAGAGGAATGAAGAACGGGATGGTGAGAGCAGCCAGGTGCTCCATCAGGCAGAGAGACGCGTAAATTCGCAAAAGAGAGTTTCCAGAATAATTATTTCTAAAATAATTGCTGGCGCAGTTGTGGGAGATGCCAGCCTCAATCCCAGAGGCAGACAGCCGGCACAGAGCCTCAGCAGCATTTTCCCTGAGTTTCCTCTCTTTAGTCTTCTCCATCACGGCGTTCAGCAGCAGTTACTGGTGTGAGGGCACGAGGAAAGTGGCCAAACCTTTCTGCAAAGGAGACACCAAAGGGGATCTCTGCATCCGCTTCAACAGCCCCGAGGGCAACAACAGCCAGGCTGTGCAGTACATCTGGGAGACAGGGGATGACAAGTATGTGGAGAAAAAGTTCCACGCGGGCATCTGGTACTCCTGTGAAGAAATGATAAATGAAGACGGTGAGTAAACTCATGGAAATTTACTTAATAAAGTAATCACAGTTCTTCCTACTTGGTGTGTCCCCCTCTGCTTCACTAGTGCCTGTGTATTTTATGGGGTTTAGATCCTTTAAAAAGTTGCTCTTCTCTGGCAAAGAGGACCTTGGAGGGTACGGTCCAGTCAATTCCTAAAAAAATTCTTAACAAATTCTGCAAAGATCATTAGCGTGACAGGTTGCGGTTTTGATTTAGCTGACAGGTTGTGGTACAGATGAAGATTATTTGTTTTTTTATTCTACTCACTATAAGAGCAAGTTAAATGACTTTAACAAGAAAGTGTTTCATTTTTCCAATGTTTTTATTCCGTTAGTCAAAAATGAACATACTTGCTTCAAATGGTTGCTTCTGATCCCCTGTGGCAACATAAAAAACGCAAAGTGTTTGGTTTGTTTTTTTTAAAACCATTTGCACTAATATCAAAACTAGTTCCTGGATTTCCTCTTGAGCACAAGGATTTCTACTTTCATACTGTGATTTCACCTTGCATAAATCAAAGCAGAAGAGGATTATTTTCATCCTGCTAAAACATGACATGGAGACTTGCTAGCCATAAGTGGTGGCATTTAATTGGGTCTCACCCCGCATATGTAAATATTATCAGAATGAAATTAGCTTGCCATCACAAAACCTTTCTATTTAATTTTGGATTTTTGTATAAGAGAATTGCTGCTTCAAGAATTCAAGCATTAATTGTAAAACCAGATCAAGTTTTTCCTTTTATTGTCCTGATTAGTTTACAAGCAACAGCTAGAACAGAACTTCAGAGAAATCAAAGCAGCTGTCACCTACACTGTAAAATGTAAATATTTTCGCAGTCACCCATCCTGAAGATCCAGTTCTACCAGAAGTTTTTGTAAGTTATGCAGTTTTAAGGGGTAAATGTCAAAGATCAGTGCAAACTACGTGTCCAAAAGACACCTTTTATCCATGCCATGGGTACCAGGGTTGCGTAATTTCAGCATCTGCTATGGCAGCTCATGTTTGGAAGCTCATGTTTTCAGACCTGGTGCAGTTAGGAGCTGGAAAAAAACACCCAGGATGTTCAGATCAGAGCAGAATTAATTCCGAGAGCTTTGTTCACAGCATCTGTGTGGGGGTCAGCAGGTCACATGGGTTTGAAAATCAAAGCTTACAGGAAGAAATTGGAATGAAGCTTAGAGGGAATTTGTGTGAGCAGCAGCCTTGCTGCTGTAAGGAGAGCAGCTCTGCCTTAACAGCAGGATTGCATCCAGCTCTGCAAAGGAATTTTCCTATCTTGGCTTTCACAGCTAGAACCTCATGGAAATCCATTCACAGCCTAAGTCCTCCAGGCTCTGGGTCTACCTTGAAATAATCTGTGAGGACTCTCCAGTTAAGCCCCAGGAGAAGGTTGATGTACCAGGGTCTCCGTGTACATTAAAAACAGCTCCTCCGGATCATCTCACTTTCTGCTTACCTGATAGATTTTGCATTTTCTTCTTTCTATTAATCTATTTATTTAGATCATTACAGAATACAAAATCATACTGAATTTCATTTTTTTTTTAGGTGAGAAATGTAGAAGCTTCATCAGCTTGACTCCAGCTTCTGATCGAGGTAGATATGCATATTTTTTGTCTGTAGTCAATGCTTTCCTGATCACACTTACCAATATAAATATTCTGCATTAAAGGAAATGAATTAATTTCAAAAATGATTGCTCTCATCGCAAAGAGGGTTTTTTGTCCTGTATTTAGTTTTCCAACTTCAAAATGAAGGTCATGTGACTTCCAATATCAATTTTTGACTCTGAATTCTGAATGTTCTTCCTGAAGAGGCATCGCTTGAATATGAATGGCTTTTGAAATTCGAATATGGATACTGGAAGTCAAAAGTTGTATATTTTTGCCCTCTCTCTCCTCATCCCTCCATATTTGCAGCCAGGAATTCTGTGGCAGTGTGTGAACATTCACTCGGGAAGTTTGGACACTGAGGGGATTGAGGGAGATGTGCTGTGCACCAAACCAGCCTTGGTGCAATCTGAATCCCCTCCTCGGGCCTTGCTCAGAGCTCTGAGGAGACATTTCCATTCCCTTCTTTCAAAGAAGGACTCAGGTTATTAAGAGACATTCCTGCAGAGGCTGCTGTGTGCCTTCCTCCTGCCTGATCCCCTAGATGGAATTACTAAAAACCTACACGAAAGTTTCCTTGAAGTGAATTACACTGAGAGATTTTCTCATTAAATACCTAACCCCCTTCCAAATTATAAGTATTGTAAGTATATAATTATAAGTGAGAAGTAAGCGTTCAGAATTTTGTAAAGATTTAGGTAAAAAAATAAAAATAAAATGATCCCCGTCTGACTGATGAAAACATCAGTCCATCACCCAACTGATCAGACCAATCACTTTACAAGTGGCTGATCTAGAAAAAAACCCAAAACTCCTTCTTTCCAGCATGCTGGGACTGGAGTATTTTCCTGGATATGGAATTTCAGACCCTTGGAGAAGGAGAAATACTCAGTCTCTGCAGGCCAGCCTTCCTTCTACCTGCTGCAGCTTGTCACGGTGCCTTAACAGCATAATAGAATTTTGTAGCATGAAAAAAAAAAGTAACTGAGATGTGGGGAGAAATGAAGGGTGTTTTCTGGGCCCTGCCTTGAGAGTTCCTCACAAAGAATGCTGCTGGTGGACACAGAGCTGGAACTAACTCTGAACAGCATCAGCAAATGTCACAGGCACTGGCGGGCCAGATGGAGACAGCCAAGGAGCATTTAGGTACCTAAAACCCAGAAATGTCTCCCTGGGTAGTGAAATCCCGAGTGGAAATAGGATTGTCCTGCCTTGCACGGAACAGATTTGTGTTCTGCACATGCCTGTGGTGTCTGTGTGATCCAAACCCAGACTCAGCCTCCCCAAATTTCTCACCCGTGTCTTACACTCAGGCGTGATCACCATGGTTCAGTGCACCTCTCACAATGGCTCACTGACCAGAAATGTTAAGATGCAAACTCTCACAGCTGGAGCAGCCAGAACTGTTGGGCAATGCAACATCTGGAGTTCCTGATGAAAATCACAATTTTTTTACTGAGACAGATTTTCTGGAGAAACAAACCATGTCCAAGAACACCCACACATGGCCTGGCCCAAGAATTTAATGCCTAAATGGCCCATGAATCAGAGGAGTCCCACAGACATTGTCAAAGCCAGCATTTGGGGTTATACACCACACAAACATTGTCCCCTGCCCTAGGTGGTGTCTGGTAATCAAGGAAACGTCTCAGCAGTTTCAATTCTCAAGTTATGATTGTTTGTGTAGATGTTCATGGGAAATCACTGCTTCAATCTACAACCAGGTGTCTCAGGACACATTTATTTCTTAGAAATTTGGGGAAGATCATTTGCCACATCTTGCAGCAAATCTGGACACAAGAAGGCCTCCTGCTCCTGGCTGTGGGACATTAGCATGCTAAAGGTCAAACAGCAGGCTGAGAGACTTTAATGGGAGGATTAACTTCTTGCATAAGATGTAATTATCAGATCTCCAAAAAGAGAGGAATTAGCAGATAAATGGAGAAATGAAGCTGAGCGAAACCTGGAGGCTGTCTGGGCTCATGAAGGGTCCTCTGTCCAAAAAAATTAAGATCCTTTTTGGTTGAAAGTTAAGCCTGTGGGGAAGATTTTACTGAGTGATTAGACCCACAGGCAGTGATGGTGTGTGCATGGCCTCCAGGCTGTCAGCTGGGCCTGCTGCTCCTCTCTGCTCTCAGAACCATGACATCAACAGTTTTTCTTTTGTATTAACTTTGGTTGTTTTTATATTAACTTTGGTTCATGGAGATTTTAAGGTAGGGTATTTACTGAATATAAATGAAGCCAAACTGTCCTATCTTTATGACTCAGGCTCGTGTAATGACATGTAGAACTCTGATTTCTTCAGAGGGCTCATAGCAAAGTTTATTGAAAGACAAATTCTTTTTGGGTACAATGAATAGAATTGGTCCTTTAGGGCACCACCTTTTTGTAAACATCTCTACCAGTAAACAGTTGGAAAAACTGTAAAAAGTTGGAAAAACACCAGGTGTCAGGAGAAAGATGCCTACAAGGTTGTTTTGGGTTCTTCCTTATGATTTCTCAGGCCAGACTGAGAGAGTTCTGTACTTGGTTTTTCCACAGGCTTCAAGATTCTGCCTGGAGCCTGAGAATCCATGTTCTGACCACTGTCAGTTCCCACACTGTCCCACCTTGCACTGTAAGCTTCTAAGTGTGTAGCAAAGGAACATGCGACTGCAATAATTATTTTCCAATAATTGCAATTTTGGGTGTCCATTGACACGGAAGCCTTCCAGAGACGTTCCCATTATCACAGCATCCTCACAGCCTTTGTGCTCCTGTGAGGGACCAGCCTTTGCAGAGAAGTGGTTAATATTAATTACTGAGATGGGATGATCAAGTGTGTCTTGAAAAATCAAAAATATTTTAATAAAGAAGGAAAATAATACAAAAACCATAAACAAAGCTGAGCACAGCACAGAGAGAAGTCTCTTACTTGCTACAACGCCTCGAAAAGTGTGGAGTTTCTTTGTTCTCTCTCTTTAGTACTTAACAGCCTAGGTGGGCTTTTTGTCCCTTGGTTCAATGAGATGAACAACAGACTTTGAGTTACATTTCTGGAGTCCAATCCACACTTCTGTGCTGGCTCCCAGCCAATTACAATGATAAACCCACAGAATTTTCCAGCTAAATCCTTAAAATGTCTAAAGATAACCTGAAACTCTTTCCCTATTTGGAAGCACTTGCTGGAGGTGTAGGGATTTCATCACCATTCTCCTGTTTAACTTCGTATGAACGACACAAATGAAGAAGGAAACGGTGAAAACACGAAATGATTGCTGATAACATCAGTGCTGTTGGTTTGGTTTCCAGGGGTTTTGTGGCTGTCTATTGTGGCAGAGCTCCTCTACGTGGTTTTGCTCCTGACTGGGAACATCCTGATGTCAGTAGAAATCTGCTACTACAGCTCAGTCATTGATGGGCTGAAGATCAACGCCTTCTCTGCCGTGGTCACCGTGTTAGCAGGTACAGTCCAGCATCTCCATTTATTACACCCAGAACAGTCCTCCATCTGAAAATTAATAACAGTGCCCAAGTTTCAAAATTGGTACAATACCGAGATGCTAACAATACAAAGTGGAGCAAAATTTTATGGGAAAATATTAATTTCAATTCATTATTTCCTAATGTGGTCTAATTTGAATTTTATACTTGTGGCTTTTTGCTATCTTTAACTTAATTGTTTTAATTTGATCATTTTTCATTTAATTGGCAGGTTGGTTGACAAAGACTAAAAAGCAACATCCTCTTCCAAGTAACTTGATTTTTTATTTTTCATTTATTAGAGATAGCCAAACTCAAATAGCACTTTTAAGAGGGAGTAGAATGCACTTGGGTAACTGCTAATAGAGAATTTGTAGGTATAAACCAAATCTAGCTGTCCTAGTCTGTAATGAAGATGCAATTTCTTATACAAGGATACTCTTGATTCTATCTGAGCAATGCAAATTAAATTATTCAATATCAACCTCTTCCATAACCTGGATTTTCAGTACTTTTTAGTAAGTGTCCACTTGTTCATTCACCCTCATAACTGACAAATCTGGCTGCATTTACAGCAGTGGAAGGGGCATAAACCTGCATGGCCTTGAAAATCTTTCCACTCAGGGACAGGAAACTAGGAAATGTGTCCTGTGCAATGCAGCTGAGCAACACTGTCCTGTAATTTCTCAGGATTACACTTCTAAGAAGTTTTCACAAGATGAAAACCGAGTGTGTGAGTGGCAAACACACAACGCATTAAATACACTTAAACGATAATGTCCAATATTTTTGATGGCTTTGTAGAATTCAGATGCTTCATAAAATATTCTTCAGGAGTTCAAGGGACAACTACGAAGAAGAATGTCTTCAATTTACATTTTCTAATGTTATTACAACATTGTGTTTTTTAGGTCTTCTGGGCATGGTTGCTCACATGATGTACACAACTGTATTTCAGATGACTGTCAATCTTGGTCCTGAAGACTGGAGACCTCACACTTGGGATTATGGCTGGTCCTATGGGTACTGACTGGTTTATATTTGGTTCTTCCGTTACATTTCAGTCACTTCACCCTATGTTCAAAGAATTACACCTAATTTATAAGCAATGGTTTTGTCTTATTTCACTTCTGAGGATGCAGTTCAGTAACCAGGTGTCGTTCTTGTAAATCAGTTGTCTTCAATTATTGCCCAGAATGTACAAGTTTGCAAGGTTTGGATTTGCCTGCACTGTGAACTGCAATTCATGCTCATGTGGCCATATTTTTACACGCTGCTTTTAATTTCACGCATTTTTAACAAACTATTTCAATACAAGTTTTTTAGTTCCATCTCCTTAGGGGTTTACTTTTAACATTTCAGAGTTAGGTCCATTTCTCTCTACTCATGCCATGCATTTTCTCAGGAATGCATTTCAATGCTCTGAACCTGCTTTACCCAGCTATTTAATAGTGCCTGCTCTGTTTTTTTTAACACTTTTGGGTAATTCACATTTTTCTCAATGTCGCCTGTGAGATTTGTACTCTTAATAACTGCACCTTTTAACTTTTTATGCATTCCTCATTTTTTTATAAACCCCCTTCCTGATATTAAGCTCTAAGCTTAATAGAGAAGTGAAGCTTAAATTGAGCTTAAATAGAGAAAATGGAGGTAGGGTATCATTAAACCCTATGTTAAATGTAGATAACAACAAATATGTAGAGGTGAACTCTACATATCAGGTAGATATGACTCTGCAAGTCAGGTCTGTAAATGGGCATTAACCATGGGTATTTCTTCCTCACTTAGCCTGTTCATCTTTCCCTAGTACACACCAACACAATCACACATAAGCAGTGTTTTCAAAAACAAAATTGAAGGACTTGAATATGTAAATGTCCTGCTAATTTCTGATGATTTTTGGGTTTTTTGTTTCTAGCCTTGCGTGGACTTCCTTTGCTTGCTGTATGGCTGCAGCTGTCACCACTATTAACAAATACACCAAAACCATCCTGGAATTCAAGCACAAGAGAAGAAAGCTGGAAAGGAGCTTCAGGATTCAATACAAGTTTCCTGACCCCACAGCTCCAGAGAAAGTTTGCAACGTGTACGTGAACTCCTTCCAGAACACCGCGGACGACCCCGCACACGCGCTGAGGAGTTTGCGTCACCTGGCCACTATTTCAGTCCTGTGAAGCTGAACCAGATCTCAAAGCTCTCTGTGAATTATAATGCTAGACCCAAACGAAGCAGTGCTCATGAATAAAACGTATCAATGTGTAGCATGATTTATTTTTCTTAATAAAGAAATTATATTTCCGTGGATGCTTTAAGGAAGTCTTGGTATTGGAAAAGAAGGTTCAGGCGTCTCAGTTCAGGTAACAACAGTGACACAGGTTCCCCACAGTTCTAGATTTAAGCAGTGTCTCATGGTGATAGAGAGTTTGTGAGTTTGTTAGAATTTCGGAGCATCACTCCACCCTTATTCTTTATTAAAAAGACTGTAAAAAATCCCATCCTGAAACCAAACCCCATGAAAAGCAGAGCAGCAAATAAGGCATGTGGTGCATGGCTTGAATAATTTTTTGTTATGAAAGGTCCAATCTCTCCAAGAAAATCTGTGGACCTCAGTTTACGGTTCAAGAATTTCACCATACACATGGTGAAAGGATTTGCTGTGAAAGGAAGGCTGACAGAGGGAACAGGCTTTCAGTGTAGACACTTACTAAAAATGAGAAGGCAAACTGAAATCTGGAAGATTCATGACAAGGCGAACTGAAATTTGAAAAATACATGGTTGTGGACAGCACACAGCTCACCTCTGGAATTCTCCAGGAATCATTCTGGCAACAGAGTCAGAAAGAAGCAAAATTTGATTTATACATTTATACATGAAAGATCTGTAATCACATTAAAGATGGGGAAGTGGAAACGATTGCAGTCATCACAGATGAGGAACATGGAGCTATCTCATGGAACTGAGCCATGTGCCTGCTTTGTTGGACACCAGCTTTTCTTCCTTGTTGGGTGAATGCTCCTGTTACTGAGCCCCTTGGGAAACACACTAGTGAACTCTGGGTGGCAGAGGTCTTACACAGTCTACTGAGCAGCTCTGGGCTTTGGAAAAAATCCCTCTGTGTCTTTATTCAGGCAATAAATACAGTTTGAGCTCGTTATGCCAGCAGGATCCGTAACAGGTCAGGTTATGGCCAGAGATAAGATGGAGCTGATAACAGAGAGGCATCCTTAAGTCAGAAGAAAACCACTCGTGGTGAGAGAGGAGAGGTTTTGTGTTTGTATGGAATATATCCAAAAAGTGAGATTTCCTGACCTCGTTGGTCCCAATGCTTCACTGCTGCAATTGTAGAAAAGCTATTTCCTAATATCAAACCAGAATGTCATGTGTTCCAGTTCGTGTCCGTTACCTTTTTTTCTTCTACTGTGCATATTTGAGAAGAACCTGGGTCCATATTCCCCTACACCATCCTACTAGGTGGCTGCAGATAGCAGTAAGATTTCTTCTTTAATCTTCAGAAAAGTCTGTCTTTATCCTTCACAGTGCTCTGAAACTGCCACCTTCAGTTCAGCAGGAGAACAAAGCAGTTGCTGGAGAGTTTGGTGCCCACTCTGTTAGAAGCAGTCTCAATCCCTTGACCAAAACACAAGATCTTGATTCCTTTCCCTTGTTTCCCTCATTTCTTTGTGATGGATATGTTTCTAACACCTTCACTGACAGAGGAATTATTCCTTGATTCCATCTGACTTTCTGCTTTTTGTCAACAACCCTAACTCTTTTCACAATAGATTTTTACCCATTTCGTGTTGTTCCTGAGTGGCACAGAAGAATTTCCACCTCATCCAGGAACATACTTGGTTGATGCCTACAAGTCCTTGGAAAAATCCAATTTAAGCAAGTGACTCATTTTTATTTTTTTTTCTTAGCCTGCAGGTTACTAACACAGCCTGACAGTCTGTGCCATATGCTGTTTCCTCAGGATTGTTTCTCACATATAAAGTGCTGTAGGTGGGCAAGGGCTTTCTAAATAATTGTGCAACAAGAATCCATCCAGATCCATTCTTAAATCACAAACTGTCTGTTTTTCTCATGCTAAGCATTCAAGAAGCTGTACGTCTTCTGCTGGATATCTGGTAAAAAAATTCACCTGATGAAATCCAAGATTTTTTTTCCCTGTTTGTAAGCCATGATTTCATGTTCTGGCCCTTATTTTAACTTTTGACACTCAGCAAGTCCTGGAAACCACATTATTTGAAAGCAGAGGAAAAACACCAGCAGCATTTTTTATTGATTCATTAGATCCAATCAATTTTGATGAATATGGCATCTCAGTAAATTTCAGATGCCTGTAGCACATGTACACAGGTCTACAGCAGTCTTGATTACCACTGGAAATTAATGACAGAAATAGGAACCTCTGGGATGCAATTCCTGCTGTCCTGAACTCATCTTAACATTTTATTTTCTTATCATAATATTTTTATGTGCCACACATATCCACAGGTGAGACAGTGAAGCAAAGATCAACAAATGAAATAGAAAACTTCAGATTAAATGATGGATTTCCCCAGAGGGGAAAAAAAAATATTGTGTCTGAAATACCAGTGGAGAAACCTCATCTTCAAGATGAGAAAAAGCCACTGAATTAGAGAAAAGTGTGACCCATTTAAAAGGTCATCTAATCCTTCCTTTATTCTAGGCAGGATAAACCAAAGCTACATTGCTTTTTTACAGATGTTTCATTAATCTCTTCTTTAAAGCTTCTGAAGACAGGCATTTGAAAATTTCTGTGGCAATTTATCCTTTGTGCTTAACTATTCTTAGCAGAAAGTGCTGTCCCTGTAAATCTCCTTGGCAGTAATTTTAGCACATTGTCCTACTCCGGCAGAAATGGAGAACAGTTCAGCCCCACCTTCCCTGCAGTACGTTTTAGGAATTCGAAAAATCATCAAGATACAACTTTCTTCTACTTTCTAGATAAAAATACATCTATGTTTTAAAACTTTTTTGATAGGATACAGGTGTTGTTCTACCTCTTTCCCTCTCACTGCCTTCTGCTGTGGCTCCTTGAACTGCTCACTGTTTTGAAGTGAAATTGTGTGAAGAATTTCTGCTGATCTCTAGAGAGTGCAAAATGGAGCAGAAGGATTAAATTCAGCTTATTTTAACACACAATCCACTTGTTTTTACAAGAAAGAGGGACAATAATAGAAATCATAGAAGTGACAGAATGGTTTGGGTTGGAAGGGACCTTAAAGAGCATCTATGTCATTCCCACCCCCTGCCATGGGCAGAGACACCTTCCACTGTCCCAGGCTGCTCCAAGCCCCATCCAAGCTGGCCTTGGACACTTCCAGGGATGGGGCAGCCACAAATAATGTTGATCCATGTTTAGCTGGGATGTCCTGTGGTGCCTGATCTTTTTCTGATGAAATTATGCTTATTCTGCATCTTGCTCTCATGGAAATGTGGAGGGCTTGGCTGTTGCTGAGGTACAGAAACAAATACAACTGAGATCACAGCAAATGCCGTGATTTTTTGAAGGAGCAGAGTTCTGCTGAGGAATGAGAAAATTTTGAACAAATGATGGTTTGACTTCTCAGTTAAGGGCATAGCCACTCACACCACAACAAAACCCCAGTGCTACCACAGAAAATAGATGGAGCTCCAGCAGGTGCTGCAGGAACTGACCCCTTCATCCCCGTGGTGAACACCTCCCTGAGTCAGGGTTCCTGAAGCCAGAGCAATTCAATGAAAGATACAGCAAAAGGTTCATGTCCCTGCAAGATGACACACATTCCTTTGCCCTCAGAATTCCTTTCAAGTTTGGTGATTTTATTGATGAATGAGGTATATAAGTGAGCTGGTGCTGGAAGTGAAAGGAGCACTGGGACTTGTTTGGTTCCAATGGCACATTGTCATAATCCCTCAAACCAGAGGAGTAGAAGCTTTGTGCCAATGTGTGTGTCAATGATAGTGGCATTATTCTACCCATAGCAAGCATCACAACTCACTGACATTCAAAACAGAAACCTTTTTTTTTTTTCTAGGTCAAAAGCAAAGAAAATAACAGGACAAAATCAATTTTCCTCTTCTGTCTTCAGCCTTTCCCTAATCCCTGAGGCAACAATGGCAAAAAACAGCTCGGGGAAGAAGGTTCTGATGTACACTGCTGCTCTGGGGATGGGATTGGCCATAAGCACCTCCTGCTTCTTCCTGCTCACTGTGGCAAGGACTTCCTCTGCCACCTCCACAGGGTGCACACCGTAGGACACCTTCCTGAAAAAGACTGAAAACGAGAGAGGAGTGAGAGGTACAGACGGACAGACAGGTAGGCAGGCAGATACTCCGAGGGAATGGTGTTGAGAAGATACACAACTAGTGAATCAGTTAAATCAGTTTAATTTCTGTGCGCTTTCAATCCTTACCCCACTCCACTCTCCTCGTCAGTACGTGGCCAAGATGTTTTATAATTGAGGTAAAATCCTTACAGTCCCTAAGAGAAGGAGCAACCTGAGTGCAGTGGAATTGTCTCTTTGGACCTTTTGTGCTCTCCTCCCTCTCCATTCCTGATGCCCTGATTTATTTATTTTCTCATACCATTGTCTCATCCCATGTTCCTTCTCTTTTTACCACCCTATATCACCTCTCCAATATCTCTTTTCTTTTGCTCCTCATGCTTGTTCATCCTTTCTGTCACTTCCATTATTTTTCCTTTATTTTTTCCCCTAGAAAAGCCTCCCTCCTGCTTTACGTGCCTCATCTTCATCCACCCAAACTCACATTTCCAAATGGATGCCTCCCAGTTGCCTGGTGCTGGCGGGCGATGGTATGAGCAGATGAAGGTTGGACTCACAGTGCTGACAGAAATATCAAATTCTTCCATTTCAGCTCGAAGACAATCAAAAAAGCCTACAGCAGCATGCTTGGAAGCAGCATCTAAAAGGAAAAAGCACACAAGTTTAGTTATGTGATTGCATGGAAGCAGGTGTATAATAAAGCACCAGTGTCTGGGGAAATGAGTATGGAATGAGTGATAGACCAAAATGCAAAGGAATTATTTCACCCAGTGAAATTTTCATGTGTCATATTTAAAACAAGCAATAAGAAATTACCTACGCAGGACAATTGTGCATGCAGTCTCTTGGGCATGTCAAACAGCATGTGCCTGCATTTCCCAGTCAGAAATAGCACATCCTGGGTTAGGAAATAACAATTCTGTTACCTCCAAAGCTCAAACATGTCTTTGGTGGATGGAATTGTCCCTGAGATGAGCCCTCACACCTTCTGTTTCTGCAGTTTGTAACACATCCATAAAACACAGTTAAATACATGTCCACTGCTGGAATGCAGCGCTCCTCACGCTGTGTAAACTGATTAGGACTTTGCCCTGCAGCAGCAATCTGAGCTACTTTGGATGCTAAAGTGAATCTTAAAGTAACTGAATGTCAAGACTTTTTTATCAGCTGAGGTCTTGCAGACTTTCTAATTCAGAGCCCATCGCTCACTCTGACTTTCTGTCAAGCTAAAAATGTCTGTTTACATCTGTCTCAAGTTTAAAATCTCTATTTACATCTCTCCTATATTTTATGTCCACTGATTCTGTATTTTATCAATGCAAAGACCTTCCATCAAAGTTCAGAACAGCCTCGATTCTTTAGGAATTTTGGATGAAAGACATGAAAATTTTCTGGAAAGCCAAGCAGAAAGTCATTCCTACATCTCCCTTTAAAGTCCCACACTTAACACATTATTGCTTCACAAAGCAGCAGCTCTTATCTACTCATATTTTATATTTACACACTATTCTTCATGAAGGTTTCTATCAATATGAACCACTCTAGATCAGACACAGATTTTAACTACACAATACATTTTTATATAGATATTCAAAATTTGCTGTCACATTTTTTACCATCCTACTCTCAAGTCCCCTAGGCAGCAGTTACATTTCAGCATTTTAACTATTTCAAGTTGAGTTCCAATTGGAAAAAAAAAACCAGCCAAATACTGTAGTAATACCGAATTTGGATGCAAATTAGCACTTTTAATAACCTATGATGAGTGTCATGGACTCCCCACAGCTTATGCATGAGAATGGATGGTTTTGCAATGGATAACTTACAAGCTGCACGAAATGGAATTCCTATTTTCCCTTGGATGCTGTTAATTAGAACAATTTGGCCAGTTCTTCTTGAGATCATGTTGGGAAGAATGGCTGCAAAAAGAGAAATAGAACAAAGAGCCACATAAGTAAAAGAGCTGAGTGTGTTTAGGGAAAAGGAGAGAGAGCTGAAGTGGAAATAGCACAAATTCAATGGAGGTTGTCTCAATACTGCCAGCAAAAGTATCACAAAATCCAATAGCTAGAAATTGTTTTCTAGACTTCACCTGAATTCCACATGCAGAGTTGGTTGCAGTATTAACCCATTTAATTGTCAATGTGCTTTAAGTGGTAACAGCAAAAAGAGAAAGAAAAATTAAGATACCTTTGGTTAATGTTATAGGTCCAAAATAGTTGGCATCCATTATCTTTTTGTCAAGTTCCAGTGAAATGCTCTGCACTGCTCCTTTCACCTTCATACTCGCATTGTTGATCAGGATATCCACACAGCCGTAGCAGTTCAGGATTTCCTTCGCTACATCTCGAATGCAGCTTATGTCTGTGATATCCAGAAGGATCAGCTTTGGTGCATATGTCTGATGAACAAGAGACTCAGCTCAATGGTACTTGTTATATACAAACTCTATTTCTATTTCTATGTATATTTCTATTTTTATTTCTATATATATATTTCTATTTCTATTACTTTCTATTTCTATTTTTATGTGTATTTCTATTTCTATTTCAATGTATATTTCAATGTGTATTTCTATTTCTATTTCAATGTATATTTCAATGTGTATTTCTATTTCTATTTCAATGTATATGTCAATTTATATGTCAATTTCTATTTCAATGTATATGTCAATTTATATTTATATTTATATTTATATTTATATTTATATTTATATTTATATTTCTTCGTGTCTTTATCCTCGTCTTGTTCTTTGTCTCTGTCTTGTCAGTTGTCTATGTCTTTGTCTTCTTGAATTTTCCTTGATACTCATAGTCTTTTTGTCATTCTCACATAAACTTAAGATCATAAGATTAACTCAGTCTAGAAAGAAGATCTAGAGCAATGAGAGCTGGGGTTGTTCAGCCTGGAGAAGGCTCTGGGGGACTTTAATCTCCTTCCAGTGCCTAAATGGGCTCCAAGAAAGCTGGAGAGGGGCTTGGGACAAGGCATGGAGTGACAGGACACAGGGAATGGCTTCCCACTGCCAGAGGGCAGGGCTGGATGGGATCTTGGGGAAAATCCTTCCCAGAGAAGCTGTGGCTGCCCCTGGAACCCTGGAAGTGTCCAAGGCCAGGCTGGACAGGGTTTGGAGCAGCCTGGGATAGTGGAAGTTGACCCTGCCCATGGCAGGGGGTGGCACTGGGTGGTGTTTAAGATCCCTTCCAATCCAACCCATCCTGTGATTCTGTGATTCTGTGATTCTGTGAGGGTGGGTATCCACAGACACTGAACTTCAGCTGAAGCAGAACACCACGGGAAGGGTCAGCTGGACTAACTCCTAGTGAGATTTGTCTCTCTTGTAATCAATGGAAACAGAAAATAGACACAAGGGTGGCTCCTACCAGTTCAAGTCATGGGTTTTTTATGGGAAGAACCCTTTGCTGACAAGGGACTGGGGTTTAGTGCTGGGACAGATGAGCTACACACACATGGGGACAGGGGGAAGGTAGGAATGGTTTGGTTTGCTATAGGTTATACAACTGGAGTTTACATTTTTATGATTTCCGCAAAAACAGATTTTATCAGCTGTGGGACAGAGGAATGAATTTGAAGTTTGGGGTTTTTTCCCTCACCATATTACTTAGACAATACAGAACCCTTGGTCATACTTAATATTTTTTCCTAGTTGAATCTGTGCAGGCTAACATGAAGACACCACTTCTGCGGTTATTTAAACCCACTGCAAAAAAAACCCCAAACTCCCAAATATTTATAGGTCTGATGAGCAATGGCTGCAAAAATTTATGTGATGCCTTCAGGAACACCTGTGCCCTGGAAGGAGTCAACTGCGTGTTGGTGACAGAAGAGAAGCTTTGCCATCAGCCTCGAGAAACACCTGCCAAAGAGCTGGAGCAGGGGCAGTCCTGCATGCCCACTGTCAGTGCTCTGTTTCTTCTCCAAATCCCCTCTACCTGGGATTTTTTCCCCAAATAGTGGAGAAGCTCAAAATGAATTTGATCTTTAGACCTATCTGCCCACTCCTTGAGCACACTAACCATATGAAAAGCTGCTGGCGTTTCCTGTCGTTAAATGAAGCATTTGGATCCCTCTCATCCAAATTATCAGGCAAAATTCCTCTGCTGAGGGTTTCTAGCTGGGTGGCTCGTTCAGAACACAGGAGCACTCAGATGCTTCACAGGATCAGCTCCAGAGAGCAGGATTTTGGCATTGTGCTCTAAAGACCTTCAGAAGTGTTTTCTTTCTCTGTCTCTCTGTGTCTGGTGTTATCACCTGGGTGACCAAAGCCACCACTGGCAGCAGATGACATTTCTTGCACGTTGTTTTACTGGATCTAAAATGACATTCTGTCCCTGAGTGTAGCTGATGGCAGACATCTTTTGTCCCACGTGCAAGAACTGTGCACCTTGGGGTTAAAACAGAGCTCTATTGGCACAAGCGTGGTGCACATCATATTACGATTTAGAATCCCCAAAAAAGTACAAAGCCGTTGTATTTTTAGTTGCAGTTGGTCACAAAAAAGGAAATAGCCTCTGTTCTTCCTGCTCTTAGGGAGGAATGTAGAAGAGAATTTTTGAGAGAATCAAAAGAGATTCAAATTTGCAGAGCTGAATGCAAACAAAATAATTTAGTGTCTTATATTTGGTTGATTCCAGAACAAATTTGGAAAAAAACCACAAAAAAAGGGCAATGCTACTTGAACTTTAAGCTAGGCTTTAGGGCTTCTCTTACTAAACTTGCATTTCTACCTCATGTCTGGGTGAATTTATGTCGTTTAGTTTTTCTGAAGGTTCTAATTCAATCCTCACCTTTCTGGGCACTCCTGGGCCTGTGTGGATTTGGCCCAGGGGAATTCACACTCCAACACCTGAGCAAGGTTTATCCCAGGCTGGGAATACCTACCACGCTGGGGTCTGTCACACTAATTAAGGCATCATACAAAGCTTCCAACTTTTCCCATGTCCTGCCACACAACACAAGCCTTGCTCCTCCTGCATGAAACACACGAGAACACTCTAGGAGAGAAATACACATTAAAAAAAAAAATTACAACAGTGACAAATTGATTTTGTTTATTTTGCTTGAAATAAGATGCTGGTTTTGCTAAGGATGTTGAATCCATGCTTTAAAATTCATTAATTTTGAAATAATATGAGAAAAAAAGAGATTTTTTTTTCCTCACCATCCTGTCTGTTTGACCAGAAAAATGTATTTAAAAACATGAAGCGTAGATACCCCCTGGGCATCCCTGAGGAACTCAGTGTTACCTGGGTCCCTCTGGCAGCTCCAGGCTGCTACAGGGGCCTGTTCTAGCTCAGCTGACCTGAGCAGTGGTGCTCAGTCTAGAAATCCATCAAGGCTGCCCTCCTAATCAGGAAGAGTTCACAACTGCCTCCCTTTTTTTTTCTCAGAACAGACAAATTCTTGCAGGTAGGCCTGAGGATGCAGCTGATGATGTGCCCAAAACCAGAGGCCTGCTCTGAGTGCAGCCAGAGAGTCAACTGGCAGTGGGTTGGCTTTGTGTGCTCATATGACTGAAAATCAAGACTTATTTTTCCTGATTGAGACATCCACGAGCACAATCAGCATGGGAAGAAAAGGAACCTGGTCTTACAGAGCTCTGCCAGCCTGTTTGCTTTGTCTCAGCTCCCCTGGCCTTTGCTGAACGGGCCACAGAACAAGCCCAGGGCAGTGACTTGTGTCCTCCAAGACACATTTCAATGCCCACAGGAAATCCAGTTAGGCTAATCTACCCATTTTAGATTTCTTAAATGCTCGTGTTAGACCCTTAATATCTGTATGCCAGTATTTATGGATCCATCCTTGTAGTTTTGCAAATCTGTGCAGCTGGAAGCTTTTATTTAAGCAATCTTTTCCATTATTTACAACAGTAATTTTATGAATGCCTTCTATTTTCTTTTTCTTTTTTTCTCGCATGGAAGGATTTTTAAATGAATGCCCAAGAGTATTTGCCAGAACATTTACAGCACTGTTTTCCCTATAAATAATAGTTGAGACAACCTTGTGGGGAAAAAAAAAAAGAGAAAAAGACTTCTATGTGAACAGCAATAAAGGTGAAAAAGGGAAACAAATTATGTTCTCCTCTAGAACTTCCCTGTACTTCTCTGAGTTCCAGCACTCAGAAAAAAACAGGAACTAGGTTTCAATAACAACCACAAACCATTGAAAACATCTTCAATCATTATAGATTTGTTTCTCTTTTTTAACTTTGATGACTATTGCCTTTAGAGCAGAAATTCTGGCATGTAGGAAAAGAATTTGGCTGTTTCCTTAGAGCCCACATCCACAGCAGCTGGCCACACAGCTGGTATTTTAAAGCTTTGAATGAATGGCCATCACATATGTCTGAGTGGAAAGTTAATTTTGCATTATTTGGAACCAGTCAAGCCTGCAAAAAACATCCTGGTGTCCACCTATGGGATACTGGTCATGGGTATATTTGGGATAATAAAATAAAAGGGCTTTGAGTAAGCTGATTTTTCATCTACATGAAAAAGAGTGTGGGGACACCACACACACACAATTGCCTTTCTCGCCTCAAGTGACAGGTAACAGCTAGCCACAGGGGGGAAAAAAAGATAAATGAAAAAAATAAAAAATAAAAAAGAGGAAAAAATGTTAATAAGGAAACTGAAGTTAGGAAAATACTCCCCAAGGGTCATGCAGTGCTGGAGAAAGACAGCTGGAGAAATGTACAATAAATTTTCTTTCTTCTTGGAGGATTCCAAGATTTGGCTTGATGCCACAGCCAAACAAACTCAGCACTGGTGATATTTCTGCTCCGAGTGAGATTTTTTATCTAGCAACCCAACATATAATTCTACAATACATCCAGTTTCAGTGGAAGTACTGTAAACCATGCCTCTCTCAAAGAAATTTGAAATATAACTGCTCTGGTTCTGGCCAGAACAGGGTGAACTCTGCAGCAGCCAGAAGGGCACAGTCAGGAGCCTGAGGTTGCTCCATCCCACCTCACCTGGGGGCTTGAGGAGTCAGAGGGAGGTCACAGATTCCCAGAACATCCTGTGATGGAAGGGACCCACAAGGATCATCGAGTCCAACCCCCAGCCCTGCACAGCCCCAGCCCCAGGAGTCACAGCCTGTGCCCAGGAGGATTGTCCAAATGCTTCTTGAGCTCTCACAGCCTTTGCTCTGTGACCATTCCATGGGGAGCCACCCCTGCCATGACAGGGACACTTTCCACTGTCCCAGGCTGCTCCAAGCCCCATCCAACCTGGCCTTGGGCATTTCCAGGGATCCAGGGACAGCCACAGCTGCTCTGGGCACCCTGTGCCAGGGCCTGCCCACCCTCACAGGAGACAATTCCTCCCCAATATCCCATCTAACCCTGCCCTCTAGTAGTGGGAAACCATTCCCTGTGTCCTGTCACATCAGGGCCCTGCCCAAAGTTCCTTTTTGGCTCTCTTGGAGCCCCTTTAGGCACTGGAAGTGGCTCTAAGGTCTTGCCAGAGCCCTCCCTTCTCTGGGATGAACAGCCCTGCTGCCAGCCTGTCTCCATGGCAGAGCCCTCTGCTCATCTCTGTGACCTCCTCTGGACTAGAGATGCTCAGTGGTTGACCACCCAGGCCATCAGCTGTTTAAATAGATAAATTATTGCATTCCCTTGATGCCTTAAGAATTTAGCTTTTATATTTTTCAGACCTTGTGCTGCATTAGCGTATAACTCTGAACTCCATATACAGTGTTAGTTACTGTCTTCACATTTTGGTCAGACAAAACAATCCTTCTAAGCCTGAGATCCAAAGACACCCCAAAGCCTCACGCCCCAAGAAGTATAAACAAAAGTGAACTGGGGTGGAGCAAACTGGGGGTAAAGGACTTCATTACCTGAAGCTGTAATTGGACAATTAACCCCTGATATGCAAATGGACCAAACTTAATTCTGTCTGAAGAACTGCTGAGCATCGTCCAACTCGGGTGTAGCCTCTGAGAGGCTTTTCACTGCCCAGAGTGCATCTACTGAAGGCCTTTAATAAACACCCACTTTATTCTCTTAACTCTGCCTAGTCTCTGTTCTAGGGAGCCACTCCAAAGCACCCCCCTTCCCTGCCCTCTGACTGCACAGAGCCAGGCAGCCCAGCTGGAAGCTCTGGAGGATGCCAAGGGAAGAGGAGTAATTAGGGTGATAGGGAGGGAAGAGATGGAAATAGGGACAGCGGGGTGAGCATTGCTGTTCACAAGAAGCAGGAACTGTTGAAGTCTCTAAGGGCTGCAAAGGGACATGTAAAGAGTAAGGTGACACTTGTCTGTGCAGATACCCTGCAGTGACAGCCTGTGTAATGAGATCTTACAGTAGCAAGATGTTAAAAATAGCGCTCAGTGTTCTTGTAAAGCCTCTCGTTCTGTTGAATTAAATAGATACAAAGCTCTGCAAGCTCCTGATAGTTTACCAATAGTTCCCATGGCTGAGGCTAAAAATATGCTCTTAAAAATCACAGGATTTGTTTATAAATATATTTATTAACTTCTGCTTCCTCCAGCCAGTTCTGAATACATCCAAGGCAATGTGTGCATGTTTATCACCCAGAGGGTCACCTCTGGCTGCTTCTGTTCTCTGACACTGAGAAGAAATGAGACAACTCACCCTTGCCTAGTCCAGAGATGGCATCTGTGATCACCACCACCTTGTTCTGCACCGCTGACTTGGACAGCAGCCACCTGACTGACTGGTAAATATAAATAATCCCACTGATTCCTAAGAGAAGCAATGGTAGAGCAAGCACAGAAAGGATACCCATGGCTGTGGGAAACAAAAGACCACATGAGAGTAGAATAGTCACAATACACATTCATGATTTTTCAATTATTCCTACTGTAATCACACCACACATTCATGATTTTTCAATTATTCCTATTTAAAACCCAGTGTTTTCTTATGTAAAAAATCCAGTGGTCAGCATGCCCAAGCAGCAACTTGAAGTAGCAGGAAGGTTCTTTTCTAATCAATGGTGTAAATTTTTTTTTCCAAGAAACAGGGTAATATTGTTTCTTTGTCTGTTTTCTTCATTTTTCTATGGGCTAGGCAAAAATTGATTCCTTTTATGCAAAATTACTGTATGTTGGCATGACTATTATATATATATATAATGCATAAATGTATGTATATTCTATTATGCCTTGAGGCAAAAAATAAAATAAACACTGAATTGTTAATTATATTGCTATTATCGTAAAACAAGAAAAAACTTTTAATCCAAATTTCAGATAAAACTCACAAAAGAAGTCTCTTCTGTTCCAAAAGATAGAGAAAATACAATCACTTACCATGGCTATGAGGACTCCAAATACAGACAGATCATTCTATTGCATTTTTGAAGTTAATTTAATTAAGATCCTTTAGCACTTTCACAGAGCATTTGTTGAGGTTGCTGGCCCTGAATGAGAGTGGCCATGTATGGCCTGGTGTAAATGGTGTAGGGTGCCAGGGTAAATATAGCCTGCCCAGTGTGATCTGCATGCCTTTCCTACCCACCCCAGCAGCCTGGGCAGGCACAGCAAAGCTCTCAGTGCAGCATCAATCCACCTGTACAAAGAACCATCTCCCCTTCTGCCCTGTGGGCTGCTGCAGTTGTCTGTGATGCCTCAATTTCTCGTGATTTGCCCCCGAGTGACTTGACACATCAAAATGTTTGTGTAAACGCCATCACGTCTTCAAAACCAACCATAAAGAAGTTGCCATTTGAAATAATCCCGGTTCAGCAATTGGAGTGAAATATGAACGTGTCAGGGACGGGTCTCTGAGGAGGCTGCCTGGAGAGTTGTTGCTTTTTTATCTTCTTTTTGCCAGAGTAGGGATTAAATGCTCGAGATGGTATTTCTTGTTCAGACTCAGATGTTTATTTATTCTTATCTATGTTACAGTCTCACAAGCTGTGAGTTCTAGCTAACATTTCTAGCTAACAAACTAAAAAATGACCCCTATCTCCCTCTTTACAAAGCCCTTTAAGGATAAACTGTCTAATTAAGAAATGACACCTAAATTATTTTTACTTTTAACCCAATAACCAACCACCCGTGGCCCACAATGTGGATTTTTCTACCCAATTACAAAATACCACCCCAACCCATGAAGAATAAGGTGAAAAAGGACTCAGCCTACACCCTAAACCTCCATCTTGCTTTCTATCTATTACTATATTCTAAAACCTTAAACTCTTAAGTTTTCCACCCTATGATATGACACACTTCTATTCAAACTACACACCCACAATCCCAGTTCTATCATTTAAATTTGAAAGCCTCTTCCACAGCCTCAGGTCAAATGCAGTGTTTGCTTGGGGGTCATCATAAATCACGTTTTGCTTCTTAAAAAAAAATGTACTACTGTCTTAAAACTGCAAGTTCTGATGCCCAGATTCATAATTCTGTTTGTGGTGTGTTACTGGTCACCTAAACCCGAATTTTCATTTCCATTGTGAGAATGCAATTCTACAAATGACAGCCATTGATGTTGGAGATTTCCCACAAAGAACAAGGACTTCATGGTTAGCTCATCAGGCAGCAGGACAGTGGTGACTTTGGACGAGTGGGAATGGTAGAAGATTATTTAGTTGAGTGTAGGAGGGGGCGTTCAGACATGGTTTGTAACCCTAACTTGCTCCAGAAGCTACTTCAAGAACCAAGATGTGTCCTCTTGCCTCGGAAGGTTGAAGCTGCCTGCCAAAGAACCCATGGTTTAGAGTTCCAAACCACAGAATTCTATAATATGTCAACGTGTGAAACACTGCATGCATTTCTAGCTAAAAGAGACATGAACAACAGGTAGGAATAAATACCTGTTTTCCAATGCAAAATGGCCACAGTGTCCTGTAATGTACATCAGTTTCTGCAAGTGAATGTAAAAACATTGAGTCATGCCAGGCCACCTGCAGCCACAGAGAGGAAATCCAATTTTCCATCATTCCTAAAGCCCCAGCTATCTTCTCTTACTTTTAAAGCATCAGCTTTTAATAAACAAATGAGCAGTTCCCTATCAGCAGCTGAGCCAGTTTGTTCCTTTTATGGAACATGATGTGTTGTTTGTTTAATTCATTCAGGGTTTTGGAAACATTTTTTCCTGGAAAGTTGAAACATTAAAAAAAAAAAAAAGCACACACTAGAGATAGAGGACTCATATGAGTTCCAAGTGATTTGTTTCCAAATGAAGCAAAATAAAGGTACAAGAAATGTAAAGAAAGCAAGACTAAGAAAAAATCAATTGAAAGAACTAGACAGCCCACAGTGTGTAAGACTGTAAAGATAAAATGCTATCATGTCCATTAAAGAAATGAAAAATTGCAAAGGAAAACTGCCAGAGCCATCTGGGAAAAAAACCAGATATGCAGTGACAAAACACCCAAATCTTCTGAAGCACAGAAATCTGTCTGGTGAAATACCAGAGAAATGTATCGTGCACTGCCACCTTCAGAGAACTGTTGGGAACACCAGAGGAACAAGGATATTTAAAAATTGTTCCAGAGGGGAGTTCCCATAAAGAGGGTAAATTATCTACAGAGAAACTTGACCAGAAGTGAGGCTTTCTCCCTCCCTCAGCTGACTCTGGAATCTGTGTCCTGAGCTCCAGGAACTGTCCCAGATGAGGCAAGAGCTGCACAGCATGTGTCCAAATCTGAAACTTGATGGGAGATCTAGGGGTTATTTCCTTGCAGCCCTCAGCCCAGCTGGCTGTTGGAGAGCATCAACATGCACTTGCCAAAAAAATCTACATTACTGACATTTCCCCTTGCTCAGAAGTGCTGTACACGGCACGGGAGGGATGTTCTTTGGTGTCTTCTTTGTGGGGCAGGGCTAAGGGTGCTGGGCTGGGGGATGCAGGGGGCTGTTAGTTTGGGGCTCAGAGAGCTGCAGGAGGTGAGGCTGCTGTGGCATTTGGGGTGCCTGGTGTGAAAAACAAAGTTTATTTCTTAAAAATTTTAGAAATTTAATAAGGGGATAAAAAGGGGCAATGTCCAGTGCTGGGGTGTTTCTGGCTATTGGCTAAAACCCCACACTGTTAGTTTTAGAAAAACATTCTCTAGATACTGTTACATTACTGGGGTACATACATATTCATGAGTTTATACATTACTCATTCATTCTTTTTTATTTATTTATTTTATTTTATTTTTTTTATGTTACAGGAACTCTTTTGTTTGGTTTTAACCCCTGACTTGTCTGCATGGCATCCTGTAGGTCAGGTCAATATATTGTACTTCTTCTTGTGGTTTCATCCTGTTGTTTCACACTCCCTGCTAACACCGAGTCAATAAATTCTTCTCTAATTTCTTCTTGGTGCTCTGGTTCTTGTCACTTATCTTATTACTTGGAGAAGCTAGTCCATAGATGTGAGAAACAGGATGGAACTGATTGTTTTTGCACCATTTCTTGAGTTAAAGGCATTTTTAACATTCCATATTTTGCTGAGGCCTACAACATATTCATCACAACACTATTTATATAAACTACACTTAAACTGATAGATTATTTTATACTAACCAGCAGTTAAAAGGATTTATAAATTGTAGCATATCAAAATACTTGTGATTAATAACAGCATGCCAAAGCTGATACATAAATGGGAAATTATATTTCCATTTATAACACTGGGAGCCCAGGGCTAAAGGTGCCACACCAGCTGTGGGGATGTGGTCCTGCACATCAACACCAGTCTGCACAGGCTGAGCTGATGCACAACCCCCAGAGGTGACACATCACCAGTGCCCTCCCAGCACAGGAAGTCTCTCCAAGCGGGCCTGGATTCTTGGTCTGGATGTAGTGCCCCTCCTGGGTCTGGATGTGTTGGCCCTGGTCCCCAGCACGGTCCAAATGGTTGTGTCCCCTGTGGTCCTTGTCCCAGTCCCAGTTGTTATCCTGTCCTGGTCCTAGTCCTAAAAACGGTTCTGGTCTGGACCTGAGTCACAGTCCTAGCTCTGACCCTTATATAAGGGGCCTCTACACTGTCTTCCAAAGCCCCAGATCCCCAGAGATCTCTGCAGCCGCGGAGCCCGAGAGGCATCACGGCCCCTTCCCCGGCCGCTGCGGGTTCCTGGAGGCCCTGCGCTGGCTCCCAGTCCGGAGATGAGGATGTCATGTGGGACGCCAAAGGAGTTACAGCAGTCCGGGCAGGTGGCATTGCTCATTGTTCCCTGTCACAGAAGGCCACCGCACTGGTCACACAGCGCCTTCCCTCAGTGCAGCGGCGCTGGAGGCTCGGGTCACCTCCTCACTGTCGTGAGCCCCGCGCCATCGCATCTCGGTCCGCCAGACCCCGGCCCTGTGCTCTTCCCAGTCCCTGCTGCCCTGCTGGATTCCTTACACAGGGGGATGGATGGCGAGCTTGTGCTCTGAAGTGGCCCCTAACAGCTGTCAGCTCCGGTCGGCTCCTGCGTGTTCAGGGACAGTTTCCCGGGCGATCTGACCCACGAGCTCTTTAATCAAACCGGCAGCAGCGCCCGGCCCGCCATGCTGGGTGCCGGCACTTCCGCCCGCGGTCACGTGGGCAGCGCGTCATGTGACCTGCGGCGCTGGCGGGCAGGAGGTGCGGGCGGAGCGACCCCGGGGTGGGGGACCCGGGGTGGGGGACCCGGGGTGGGGGACCCGGGGTGGGGGACCCGGGGTGGGGGACCCGGGGTGGGGGATCGCGGTGACCCGGTGTGGGATGGGGAGGACCCGGAGATCCAGCGTCACTGCCGCGCCCATGGGAACCCCTAGGATCGAGGAGACCCCGCTGCGGAGATCTGGGGTCACTGCCGGGGCCGTGGGGCTGCGGGAACCCCTGGCATCGCCCCTTGCCCCTGGGTGTTGCCCTCCTGACGCCCCCTGTGTCCCCCTCCAGGTCATGGCCGCCCCCCGTCCCCCCCGGGTGGTGCCGGGCGAAGCCTCCGAGAGCGACTCGGAGCCAGAGCTGCTGGTGGGGACGGCAGGACAGGCCCCCGGCGCCGGGCTGAAGGTGCCGGGCGAAGCCTCCGAGACCGAAGAGGAGGAGGAGGAGGAGGAGCAGAGGCCGAAGACGCCGCCAGTGCTGGCGGAGGAGCCGGCGGCCGTCTGGGGGGGCGGCCCCTCGCTGCTGCAGCAGCGGCTGCGGGAGGGGACGGGGCGGCTGCGGGGCGCGGTGGGCAGCGCCCTCCGGCAGAGCTACGGCAGCGCCGCCCGGAGCCTGGGCGGGCTGGGGGGAGCCCTGGGCCGGGCACAGGTCACCGCCGCCGCAGCCGCCCACTGCCTGCGCCTGGCCCGCCGTGATCTGCGCGCCGTGGCCGACACCATCGACATCGTCACAGCCTGTCACCTCCTGCCCGACATCCGCGGGCAGCTGTGAGCGACACCGCCGTGTGGCACTGCGTTCACCATCCCCGCCGCGGCCGTCACCAGCAGCGGCGCGGACACCTGTGGGCAGCTGCCATCGTCACTGCTGTCCTCGGCATCGCCAGTACCGCATCTGCCACGGCAGGGTCATCACCGTCAGCACCGTCACTGCAGCAGCCTGCCCAGCCTGGAGTTGTGGTGGCATCGAGTCATGTTTGCAGCATCCTACGCTGACCCAGAGGACCTCCTCACCACGGTGGCATCATCACCAGTGTAGCCGCAGTGACACCGAACAGTGGCTTTGGCACAGAGACCACGGGCCTGGCGCCCCAGGACCTGCCTGCTCTGGTGACATCATCGCTGCTGGTCCCTGAACTGCAGCCTGGTGCTGGCTCATCACCACTGGCCCCAAATGCCACTGTTTTATGTGACATGGAACTGAATAAAGCCATGGTGGTGTCAGAGCCATAGTGGGGAGCTTGGCCAGTGCTGTGAGGACAGTAGTGTTGCAGGAGGGGGGACAGGGACAGAGTGGGCTGACATAGGTGCTGGTGTCACATTGCAGTGGCCTTTGAGTTCACTGGTAGCCTGGGGGACAAGATTGGTGGCCTGGGCTGCATCTCACATGTCCCCAAGCACTGGTACTGTCACCCTCTTGTGATGCCCCTGGTGCCCCCAGCCCCAGCACTATGTCCCTCCTGGGGGACACCACCCCTGCCCCTATCCCAAGAAGGACACATTCTGGGGCCACACAAAGGGTTTATTTGGGGGACATTTGTACCTCACCACGACTGTCCCCCCCTGAGGACACAGGGAGAGGGTGTGTGTCCCTGGAGGGGGTCACAGGTGGGTGTTCAGGCTGTCCATGTACTCCTGCAGAGCCTGCAGCCGGGCATCGATCTCAGCCAGTTCAGCTGAGGGCTCCTTGGAGCGGTTCTCTGGGGAGGCCAGTGCAGGAAAAAAGGGTTAACAAAGGCCTGGACTGGGGTATCTGTCAAATATCTAGGGGCTCAGATGGGGCCTCACCTTTACCAGGGCGCTTACCACCAGTCCTGCACACTGGCAGCTTGTGGCTGGCAGCTGGATGAGGCACCTGCGGGGGAGGTTGGGGGTGACAGGTGACCTCCTGGTCACCCTGCTTTGGGATGAAAAGGGGTGGGAGAACCCCAAAGGGGCAGCCACTCACCATACAGGGGCCATTGCAGAACGAGGTGCTCAGGGGTCTCCGTGTACGGGTCACTCTCCTGTCCCTGCCCAAGGTGGGGGAGTTAAAGGGTGCTGGAAGGGATGGCCAAGCATCCTGCCCACCCCCAGCATTACCTGCAGGGCATGGGTTGGGGACGCTCACTGGCTTTGCTGCCAGAGCTCCCTCCCAAGCGCCAGCTCCGGGAGCTTTCAGCTGCAGGGAGAAACGGGGATGAGGGGAAGTTAAGGAAGGAGCCCCAGCACGCAGTGGGTGCACCCCCAGTCCCCACTCACCAGACGAGCTGCGCCTGTGGCTCCTCGCTGGGCTGGTGCTGCCAGAAGCCACTCCACGCCGCTGGCTGCACCCAAGGGAGATGGTGGTAAGGGGCTGAAGGGGGAAGGAGACCCCCCAGGTACCAGGGAGGGATGGTGACAAGCTCAGCGCTGCTTACTTTCTGAGCTCAGCTTCCTTCTGTCGACGCTGACGGGCCCTGACAAAGGCAGTGGGGTCGAAGCGTGGCTGGCGGGAGCCTGGCAGGAGGGGGCAGAGGAGGGGGTCAGGGTGAGGAAGGGGTGAGCCATGTCCTGTCTCCACCCCTGGGTGTGTGTCCCCATACCTGCAGGTGACAGGGACTTCGGCGAGGGGCGGCCCCGGCTGCTCCTGTGGCTCTCCAGGGATGCTGAGCGTTGCTCCTGGGGGCGCGGGGCCGGGCTGGCAGATTTCTGGCGGCTGCCGAGAGGACCAGTGCCATCAGGGGGGGACAGGGGGACACCCCATGGTCATGAGGGTCCTCCTGCAGGGTTCACCCCGGCCTCACCCCCTCCTGTAGGAGGCCAGTTCAGCTGTCAGGTTCTTCACCCGCAGATGAAGCCTCTGCTCCGACGACTTTGCCTGGGTCAGCTGCAAGGGGGGGAGAAAAGGTTCACTGTGCATCTGGCAGCCCCTGTACCTAGCAAGAGCAGCTGCCACCCTTCCCAGCCCACCTCTGCAGCCAGCTGCCGGTACTCGCGCTGGTGCCGGGCCTCTGCTGCCCTCTTCTCCTCCAGTGCCTGCCACAGCCTGGGGGGATGGCAGGGCGTGGTCTGGGGGTTCCTTCCTCACCCTGTGAGACAGGAAGCCCCAAACCCTTCCGGATGTCACCGGCCCCACTCACGCGTCCCGCAGGTGTTGGGTCTCCTCCAGGCGCCGGGCCCGGAGCTGTGCCAGCTGCTCCTGCAGCTCCCGCACCAGGGCCACAAGGTCCGGCCGCCCCGCGTAGGGCAGTGGAAGCGGGTAATGGATCCTGGAGGGGAGCACGTGGAGGAGGTGAGGCTGGAGTCACTCCCCTGTGACCCCTGCCTGGTGTCCCTTGTCACCTATCGAACTCCACAGAGTAGACGAGGATGAGGTAGCGCTTGGTGTTAAGGGGGGAAGAGGTGGAAGGGGGAGGCCGGGTGACTGCCCCCACTTTTCGGCTATGCAGGGTCTCCAAGTCGGTGTAGGTGAGGAGCTCCAGGCTGACAGAGTCGCTGCTCTGCAGAAAGTTTGAAAAGCAGGAGGGCTTGATAGGACACACACCCCACGCCAGGTACCCCCAGAACGCCGTGTGGGGGAGCAGCACGGCCACACCTGTGTCAGCGCCGACTCCAGCATGCTGCAGAAAATGCCAAACTGCTTGAAATTCCCCGTTTTGCGGGTCAGGTCCTCGATGACTGCGAGGAGGGGGCGGTATTTAGGTCAGTGGCAGTCGTGGGAGATCCCCTGAGGACCCCCAGGCTCCCTCCGACACTCACAGGCGGCATCGAACTCGCCCCTCCACAGGTCGGCGGTGCCGTGAGCCTCCACCTCCACCCGCAGCGTGGTGCGGGTCAGGGTCACCCGCACCGTGTGTGCCCCGGGCCGGAAAGTGCACTCGGCCTGCAGGTAGCGCGGCTCCCCCATGGAGCGAGGGGTTCTGCGGGCAGAGGGCACCCCAAGAGTACAGAGGGCACCCTTAGGAGACGGGGGCACCCCAAGAGTACAGAGGGCACCCCCAGAAGGCGGAATGGGTAGTTGGAGGGCTCGGGACAGGTGAGCTGGGGTGGATTCTGCGCCGGTGAGGGAGCAGAATTGATGGGGGCGCACTGACAGGGTAAGAAGGGGAGCCCTCAACACCACGAGCGGTGACCAGAGAGGACCTTAGAGCTTTTGTTGACTTGCGCTGTGCTGGGGGCGGGCGCAGTTTAAAAGGGCGGAGAGAATAGAGGAACAAGGGGAGAGCCTCGGGTTTGGGCCTGCTGTCTGGGGAGCAGCGGGGATCCCAGGGCTCCGGGGACGTCTTCTGGGAGTACCGAGAGAAGGCAACTGGGGGTAGCCCGGACCCGCGGTTATGCTCAGGCGATAGATACCGAGAGCGACCCTGCCGCATCGGGGAAGGCTCACCGCCCGCCGCGATCCTCGGCGCCTCAGCCGCACCCCGCCCCGCCGCAGCCCGCTCCACCTCATTGGCTGGCCAAGCCGCACCCTGCCCCGCCTCATTGGCTGGCCGCACCGCCTTCCGCCGCTCATTGGTTGCCGGAGCCGCCCGTCATCGCAATGCCGTTAGCCTCTCCGCCTGCCCGCCAGCCTCCCACTGCCATTGGTTGTCAGGCGAAGCCCGCCTCCCATTCCCACTGTCCCATTGGTTAATATAGCTGCCACTCATTCTTGCTGTCACGCCTCCCTGTGGCAGGCCCCGCCCTTTCTCTTGCTCTGTGAGGGGCCCTGTCCACCATTGATCATGCCCACGTCCCACTCCGATGCGGAATGCGGAATGGGGCGCGTTGCTGGGCCTAGGGCAGAACGTCTGGGCTGGGCATGGGAGGAAGACAGAACTGGAGGCAGTGGAGGAGGGCACTGACAAGTTGCGGAGCAACTGAACCTCGAACTTGTTTTTATTTACTAGTGAGAGACTGGGGGAAGTCTCTCCAGGGGGATGCCCCTAGAGATCCCAAGACTCCTCTAGAGGACCTCAGTGTTTGGGAGGATCCCCCCAAATTACAAAGTTTCCCCCTGAAATGGTTGGAAGGGGCAATCCCAAGGCTCCAGATCCTGCCCCAGGACATTGCAGGACGTTGGCCTCCACAAAATATGGGGCTAGAGAGCAAATACAGGACCTTCAGCACACCCCCAAACTGCCCCTGGGACTTCCAGCAGCCCCTCTCAGGCAGGACTGTGTCCCTGGGTCTGTCTAAGGCAGTGGGTGACGCTGATGGCTTTGTAAGTACCCTAGATCAAACTTGGGGCCTTCAGAATGACACTCTGGGCCCTCTAAATGAGTCTTTGATCTTTAAAAATAGAAAACTTGGAATGTATAAATGTGGTTTTGTAGCATGAAAATGTCGGGTTTGGACCTTAAATTGACTGGCCTTCCAAGTGTAGGCTTTGGTGATTTAAAAGTGGTGGTGTTTTCCTTACTTTTGAGGATTGCACTGTATAAATAAAGGTTTGCACTTGAAAAACCTGTGGCTGAATTTGAAGAGCAGCGCTTTGGACCTTAAGCACTGGCAGAGGCAGGATGAGAGGGCACAAATCCAGACCCAGAGTGACTCAGGAAGAGATGTTTTTTACTGTGGGGGTGACTGAGGCTTCTTTGGGTGGGTTCTGGGGTCTCCACCTGGGGACACTAAAAGGCCAACTGGACACAGCCGTGGTGTGGTCTCCTTGGGGCTTGCCTTGCACCCCAGCACACCCCGAAGGATTCGCCTTCACCCAAGCGTCTCCCAAGCCCCTTTGTGACCCCATGCTGGTCTCTGCTTCACCGCAGCAACCCCCAGGAGCTCTCCGAGGATGGGGACAGCAGGTGACAGCAGGGACAGAGGGGCACTCACCGTCCCCCCCAGGCCAGCTCGTGGAGGCGGAGGGCAGCGTCGCGCAGCCGCCCGCGGTACTCGAGGTGGCGGTGCAGCCCCGCGGGGATGGCCGCCAGCCCGCCCCGCAGCCCCCAGCAGCCAGCAGCGATGGTCCCCGTGGAATCGCTGTCCCCGCCGTGCAGCACTGCCCTGGCACACAGCTCTTCCCAGCTCCCGCCGGCCGCCAGCAGCGCCTCCAAGGCCACCATGGGCGCGTCGTGGCCGCTACGCCCTGGCCACCCCTCCAATGCCCAGCCTAGGTACTCCGTGTCCCGCTCGGCTGGGGATGGGAGGGGTGGCACCCGCGGTGGGCCACGACCTTCCAGGAGCCCACGGGAGTCCAGGTACCTGCAGACACACATGGGGACATTGAGGTCACTGGGGACATTGGTATCACGAGACAGTGGGGTAACCAGTGACACTGGGAGTCACTGGGCTGTGGCTGTCCGGCAGCCCCTGTGACCCCAGATAGCTGTGGGGACACTGGGGACAATGAGGAAACCTGGGGGGTAGCCAGGCACTGGATGCAATGGGGACACAAGTAACACCAAGAAAACCCAATGCCTGAGGAACCCCAGGAACACAGAGGTCACTGTCCTGGAGGATGGCATCTCTGGCAGGGACATGAGGGACAATAGGAGCAGCAGGGGCAGGATGGGCACTGCCAGCCCTGTGGACAGACTGGGCATCAGGGTCAGCAGTGGCAGCAGTGACACCACTGCAATGCACTGCTGGGATTGTCAGAGAGCCTGGGTGGCACCACTGGTACTAATGGACCCCTGAGCCCTTCTCAGTATCCTTCCCAGCCCCACCTTGTGCTCCCAGCATCTCCCCAGAACCCTCACCGTGCCCCCTCACCGGTGCCACGCCTCCCCAAAGAATGGCCAGGCAGCAGCATTGTCCTCCACGGCCACTCCGGTGCCCTCCACGTAGTCCCATGCCAGGGGCAGGACCCGCAGCAGCTCAGCCCCCCAGCGCTCTGGGGGTTCACCCCGAGCCCCCAGTGCCCCAAAGAGGGCCACCGCCAGTGCTCCAAGGTACCCTGTGGGGACAGGGGCTTCAGGGGGGCTCTGCTATCCCCTCCTGCCCTCCCCTGCCAGTCTGGCACTCACCAGTGGGGTGGTGGTGGGTCATGCGCCCGCTCTCGATGCTCACCCGGATCAGAGTCGGCAGCTCTGAGGCATGTGGGTACCTGCACTGGCATCAGACAAGTCCCCACCCCCCTGCTCCTGTATTTTCAACCTAGTCCCCATTCCCATACCACCACCCTTGTCCCTGCTGTCTTTGTCCCTTCTGTGCCCATTCTCCTAGCCCCGTCACTTCCATGTCCCACTCCCAGCTGCTCTGTGAACTGTGTCCCTCTTCCCTATTGCTGTCCCCATGTTCTCTGTCTCCAATCTCCCAGCTCCAGCACCACATGCCCCCAAGCCCTCGACCTTGTCCTCTCCAGCTCTACCAACCCCATGTCCCCACCCCATTCTGTGTCCCCATTCCTCTCCCCCTGACATCCTCATGTCCCTTCTCCCCTATACCCATCACTTCAATATGCCTACTTCCCCCGCTCTGACACCCCCGTTTCCCCAGCCCAAACATCCTCATATCCCCACTCCCCCAGCTCTGACACCCCCTCATCTCCATCCCATGTCCCCCCTGTCCCTCCCCATGTCACTGCGTGGCATCCCTGTCTCCCCCATTACACCCATTCTAACACCCCCACATCCCTGTCCCCACCCCCCAGCTCTGATACCTACATCCCCGTCCCCAGGTGTCCCCAAGTGTCCCCAGGTGTCGGGCAGTGTCCCCGTGCCCACCTGAGGCCGATGGCCAGGCTGCGCATGGCAGCCCCGCAGCCGGTGCCGCGGGGGTTGAAGGGGATGCGATATCCCTCGGGCTCCCCTGGGCGCAGCTGGGAGGTGCCTGGCAGGACATGGGGCCGTGAGGCTCCCTGAGCCCCCCGTCCTCTCCCCGGATCCTCGGGCCCTGCTCACCTAGCATGCTGCTGGGTCCGGGCTTGCGTCCCTCCATGTCCCCCATGGCGGCCACGTAGCGCCGAGCCAGCTCCTGCAGGAGGGGTTCCCCCTCCAGGCCTGTGCAGGGGTGTGAAGACCCACCTAGGTTACCCAGGCTGGCAGGGAGAGGCCCCATGCACCCCCCAAAACTGACAGGGGAGAAGAAGACCCCCATTGCATTACCCCCAAAAATGTGGGGAAAGGGAACGCTGCCCCACAGACCCCCCTAAAACTGGAGGGAGAGCAGGACAAGTTTTGTTGAGGAATGGGGAATCCACCTGAGCACTCCAAACTGAGTGAGAAAGGGGTACCCTGCCTGGTTCCCAAAGTGGGAGGGGGAAATGTCTCCATCACCCAGTATAGGAGGAAAGGGCACATGAATGAGGAAAAACACACAGACAGACTCACAGTCCCCACGCCACCCCCATCCCCACCGAGAGGAAATGAGGACACACATCCCCCCAAGCCTCCCTGGAAACCCCTAAAAGGTGGGTGGAAATGCCCCAAAACCCCCTCCAGAGCTGGACAAGCCCCCGTCCATCCCCACCAGCAATCCTCCAGTTTGAATCAGGGATGTCATGGGGGACCAGGGCTGTGAGGGGATACCCAACCACACCCCCAGACACCAACCACGCAGCCCAAGCAGCAGAACAGGGGACATACCGAGGACACCCCCCCTCCAGTGCCAGCCTGGGGTAAACCAGCACCCCAACCCCGGGGACCCCTCCCTTCTATCAGTGGGGTGTCACCTGTGGCCAGCCCCTCGGCGGTGGCAAGGTGCAGGACGGTGTCATCGCTGACGGGCCACTCGGGGGGCTCGAGGCTGATGGCTGCCAGCCCCCCGAGCTGGGCCAGCTCGGCGTGGATCTGGGGGCCCGAGGTGCAGTATTCCCAGCGGCCTCCCCGGTACCCCAGCGCGTCCCCCACCCCGCTCAGCACCATGGCAGCCTCGTAGCTTTCCACCGAGGGCACCCTGGGGGAACAGAGTGTTCAGGGGGTGCCAGCGGCAGGGGAAGCCCCAGGGATCCCGGTGAACTCACGTCTCCTCCATGGTGGAGCAGCTGGGGATGCCTGTCAGGCTCAGGGCACGAGGCCAGTGCTGGCCAGGGGCCCTTAAAGGGACCAGAAGATATGGAGATATGGGGTACAGGGCTGCTGAACCCCACAGCGAGAGGGAGAAGGACTCCAGGGGCATCCTGGGTGGGGGACGCAGAGGGAAAAGAGGCTCCAGGGACTCCAAAGAGCATCTCTTTTTATGGGCAAAGCTTTAAACTGTGCCAACAAAACATCCTTTGAGGGCACAAAACCTAACTTCAGGGTTCAAAATCTCTGCTTTCAAATTTTTAGGACTTCAAGCCCTCTTTTTAAAACCTAAACCTTCATTTGGAGGGTCCAAAGCTCTCTTTTACCTTAAAGTTTCCACTGGAGTGCCTAAAGCCCTCTAGTCAATGCCAAAGCTTCACTTCTTAGGGCCAGAAGTTCACCTCCATGGCAGACTTCACAAGGTCATTTGTAGCATCCCATCTATTGATTTTCTTCATGCCTAATGCCTCCATTTTGGGCTCAAAAATCTTAATTTTTGGTCTCCCAACCTCTCTTCTATTAGCTGTTGTTTTTTTTAGGGCACAGAGTTTCATCTTTTGGGTCCAAACCCTTATTTACTGGACAGAAATCCTGCCTGGGCTACAAATTTACATTGGGATGGTCCTAAACCTCATGTTTCCTTCCCAAGGTCTTAGTTCTGACTTCCTTATCAGCTCATTTTAGGCTACAAAGTCTCATTTTTAGTGTCCAAAGAATGTTTCAGCTCACAACGTCTCTTTTTGTGAGTTCCAAGCAGGGTTTTTCCTCTCCAAAGCCTTCTTTTCAGGCAATTTGGCTCTTTTCCCAGTTAAGAAACAAAACAAAACAAAACAACCAGACCCCTGTTTTTTCTTTCTTGGTCACACTCTACAGAAATTAAAGTGCCACCTCAAACAGGGTTTGGTTCGGAAGACAAGTTTACTGTTTGAATCATAACCTCCAGGCTGATGATCATGAAATAACAGAATTCTCAATAATTGGTGAAACCAGGAGGGGCACCAGCAAAACTTCCACACTGAGCTTCCGGAGAACAGACTCTGGCCTTTTCAAGGAACTGATTTGAAAAGTTCCTTGGGAACCAGCCCTTAAAAACAAAGGGGTCCAGGAAGGGTGGATGTACTTCCAGAAGGCACAGCAGCAGGCTGTCCCTGTGTGCTGGTGACAACCCGCCTGGATGAGCAGGGAACTTCTGAAGGAACCTCTGTTCTTCATGTCCAAGCCTCACTGTGGGTGAGTGGCCAGCTGGCCGAGCTGTGCATGTTTCTGCAATGTCTCTCTGAGTGCTCCCTTAATAGAGGCAGCACTTGGAGCAGAGTCAGGGTAGTTTGCTGGTGCTCTTTGTGCAAGCTGCTCCCTCCTAGGGACACTTTTGGTACTTCTTGCACTCCTTCCTCTCTGGCATTGCAGAATTTAGATCTGTCGTAGACAGGTAGAATTATATATATAAAAAAAAGGCCTCATAAAATCAGGCCTGATCTATTAAATTAATAGCTGGCCTGTCATCTCTTCTAAGTGTAGGTAAGCAATTTGCAAGTTCCCATGCGAAAACAATCTTGATATGAGAACTGGTTAGCATAACAACCTATTCTTGGGTTGGAAAACAAATGCACCTGCAATAACAAGGGATTTATCCCATGAGAATCAGTAAAGAAAATATGTAAACAATCCAAGAACAGAGAGATTTGGTGGACAAGTAGAATACCTTTGACTAACCAATGGAGTAATTGTCAAGAAAGCTATTAACCAATTAAAGTAGCACACAAGGTCTGTAAAAACTGTGTGAAACGAGCTGTGTGAATGAAGAATGGGGCTTTTCCTGGATGAAGAAAATGGAGTCTTGGCTGACTTACTACAACAAGATCATCTGCTCTTCCCTCATCCAGGCTGATAATCTGCCCTTGTCACCGCTGTAGTGGCACGAGTCCCCTGACCCAAGCACCCCTCCTCCTGGTGTCCTCTGCCAGCTTGCTGAGCTTTCTCTCTGCCCCAGCATCCAGTGAAGAAAGACATTAAGCAGGATCAGCCCCTGACCCTTGGGAGATGCTGTTTGTTCCTGGCTCCATACTCATCATGGTGCCACTGAGCAGCACCCTCAGGGCCTGGCCCTGAGCCCTTTTCAGTCACTATTGGCACATCCAGCCCACATCCCTTCAAGTGACTTGAACTCCATATTTAAAAGCAACAGATTGCTAGATGGGCACTTGCAAGCACACAGCTTTCAAAATCCCATCACACAGACATCACACAGTGGGTATTTTCACCAGCTGCCTCAAAACTTATGAAGAAGGAAACACCCTGTAAATTGCTCTTACAAGACCATGTCACAGCCCACCAGGTGGAGGCATGATGTTCCCTGTAAATTGTCATCAGGCTCAAAAAAGACACTGGATGATTTGTCAGGGAATTCTTTATGTTTTATTGCTGCCATAACTCTGCCAACCTGCCTAATATAAAGGCTCAAAAGATGTTGGCTAACAAACCCTTAAATTCTACATTATGCTTCCACAAGTGGTGGCTGGCAAGTCCTTAATTTCATATAGTACATACATTCAATAATTTCTCAGCTCCTATCACAAGCTCCTCAAAAATGCTGACTAACGAGCCACAAGTGCCCCACTCCCACAACAAACTTCAGTATGGAGCACGGGGTAGAATATCATAGCCATGCTTTGCCCAAACAAAGCAAGGGAGGAGAGTAATAAAGACAGAAGAGGGAGAGAGAACAAAGTTTGTCACCAGTCCATAGATCCCATGTTGGTTCTAGTGTGGATAGTCTGGAGCTGGGATTGCAAGACAAAAAAAGCCAGAGAAAGAGGAAAAAGAGCCAGGTGGGGCAATTGGCTTCCTTTTATAGTTAACTTGGTGCATACCTCTGACACAGACTAAATTTTTTGATCTGTTCTCTTCCTGCGTGCACAGCCAGCTCTTTTGGCCCTCTTCTGGGAAGTGAGCACGAGTGTCAAAGCAGAGCAGGAACTTGGCTTAGCACAGTCCTGCCCCACCTCTGCAGGACTGTCTCCTCCAATGACCTTTCCTATTGTAATGATCAGAATGTTTGTGACAAAACATACTTAGATCTGTGGTCCTCCACAGGCCAACAAGGGGTTTTAATTTTGCCTTTGGCTTTTCCACCAGTTGATTTCCAAACAGGTGGGGGTTTGTTTGTTTCAGATGCTGTGCTGCTGCACCATCCAGACTGTGTTTGTCTGACATGCATCTCTGGGGTGCTCAGACCTCCGCACTGACTGGTAAGAGTTCGTGATCTCTACAACCTGGATCCAGAGACCATAGTCCTGCCATGAGGATCTGCCCAGCCCTCTCTGGAGAAGAGACAAGGTTTGCACCCAAGCAAAGCTCGGTACAGCTGCCTGCTGGCAGATCCCGTTGGAGGGCCCTGGAGCTGTGGCATTCCTGGGAGCACAGTCAAGGCCTAAAGGACTGGTTCTCTTCTTCTTCCTTGCTATTAAATTGCTGTAGTTGGTGCTGTTCACAATCCAGCTGCAGAGATCATTGCCCCACTGTGGGGATCTGCTCCGGGCCCTCTTCTTGGCACAGCTCCTCTGACTGTGCATCACCTTAATCCTGCCAGGCAGACTTTGTGGTCCTGGAGAACCTGTCTGCTGGTGGCTGGCCCCTCCCTGGCCCGGGATGGAATGGGCATATGGTGGTGCTGATGAGGAAGCTGTCGTTTCTCTCATTTTCAAATCTGAGCACCTGGAGGAAAAAAGAGTTATCGCTGCTTCAGACATTCCTTGTAGACTCCTCTGGGATTCGGTCATTTTCTTGGAGCAACAGAGAGAAGATTTCATCAAGGTCACCAGGGGTAAGTTTAACTAGGGTCTTCCCACCAGGTCTGCCACTGTCACAGCGAGTCCACGTCTTTTTACCCCCTATGGCCTCCACGGAATCCTAGAATCTGCATGAAAGAAATCTCATTCCAATTCCCATGCCATGGGCAGGGACACCTTCCACTATCCCAAGTTGCTCCAAGCCCTGTCCAGCCTGGCCTTGGACACTTCCAGAGATCCAGGGACAGCCACAGCTGCTCTGGGCACCCTGTGCCAGGGCCTGCCCACCCTCACAGGGAAGAATTTCTGCTTAATATCTAATCTAAATATTCCCTCTTTCCCTTTAAAATCATTTCCCGTTGCCCCATCACTGCATTCCTTCACAAGGAGTCCCTCCCCATCTTTCCTAGGGGCTCCCTTTAAGTCCTCTGCTCTACATGAGCCAGCTTCAGAGAGCAGACAAGGGGCAGTTTCCATGGGGCAGTTTCCATGGGGCAGTTTCCACAGGGCAGCATCCTAAAGCCCAGCACGGAAAGAGGACTGGAGTGGGGTAGTTCAGAAGTGACAGCATTGAAGGATGCAGGTTTTTCTCCTGTGGCAGAAACACTCAGGAGGATGAGAAGTCAAACAGCTAAGACAGGATAAGGAAATGTTTTCTGGCCACATGATCCCGGTTATTACCTGGCATAAAACAGCAAGTAGGCTTGCTGCCCTAGAACTGTGTGGATGTCACAATTATCCACAGACTCATCGTCCATCTTGTACCACAGCCCATTGCTGGCCTGCAAAGAAAGGTGTCCAGTTTTGGAGAGGAACTGCAGGTTTTCTCCACACCACCAAAGGCAGAAAACTGCCAAATCAGGAGTACCCAAAAATAAATCCAATCGAGCCCCAAAGGAGGCCTTCTCCCCTAAAACCTTGGCTGCCAGTGACACTGCTGGGAAAGTTTGTCTTTCCCAACACACATTTCCCCTGTCAGGAGGGAAGTTGCTCTTTACCTTTGTGTAGCAGAAAAAGTGTCCTTCAAGACAGGTGTCCCCACTGTGAACCACGATGGCATATAAGGAGCAGAGGAGGGGTTCTCCAGCTGTGTCAGACATGTATGGCCGAAGATCCAAGTACTCAGGGTACTCCACAAACTACAGAGAGACCAAGAGGGCTCAGAAATGATCCTCAGCTACCACATTAAATAGCCTTCAGCATGTAATGGCTTGGGTGGCAGGAAACTGTTCTCAGCCAAAGCAGCTCTATCAGAGCAGAGTCCAGGCTCATCTTTCCATGGGAATTCTCCTCTCCCCAGAAGGGAACACAAACATCCCAGTATGAGCATCTTGTGACAGAGCTTTGGGGAATCTTCTGCTTTAGAAAGTCACGCTCCACTTGCATACACACCTTGCTGATCTTTGTGCCAGTCCACTGGTCAGCCCTTTCCAGACACAGCGTGAGGACTCTGGGTGCATGGTGGACTGTGACCTTCTTGGAGGCAGGAACTTTCTTCTTACACCTGAAACCAAGCACACAGCCAAGTGCTGAAATGCACCTGATCTTCCCCCAAGAAGGCCAGGCAACCTTTCCCCTGTCTCACACATCCTTAGGCTATTTTAAGGTTATTCAGAGGCATATTAAAAAAAGTTGTGTCTTGTTATTGTGCATTAAACCTCCTTGAGAAGACGACTTGTGTTCAGTGCCGTGCAGCCCCTCACGCAGGATCTGGTGTTGTTGTGACGTGTGGAATCATCTTACTTGCTATACCTGAAGCACTCTTTCTGATCCAGCTGCTTGGGTGTCACACAGTCCTCCAGAACTGTGACAAGGGATGAGGCTGCCTGGAGGAGTGAGAAAGGAGCTGCAGGAAATGCTCCCACCCAAACACTTCCCAGGAGCTGACTAAAGACCCAGGCAGCTGATGCTGAGCAGATCCAGCATTACCCCAGAAGGAGGCAGAAGGAAGGAGTGATGCTGAACATTTCCCTCATGTCACAGGGGCTCCCAGAGTCATCAAGACCTCCCTCTGTTCAGCTCTCAGTTCAGCTACCAACAGCATGCAGGGGCATCAGCAGTGAACACTGACCCTACCTATGAGCCTGGGAGCCAGATGGGTATTGAGGAAGGGCAAAGGGAAGGAGTAGGAGAGTATGTCAGAGGTGCAGAGGGGCTAATGATTGCTATTCCAGCCCAAAGTCAGCACCATGGGGAGACCAGTGCCATGGCCTGTGCAGGGGGACACTGAGGACACTGTGCTTTCCCCTTCCCACTCACCACCAAGCTCTCTTGTGCTCATAGTATAGGTTTTTAAGTGCTTTGGTGCTGGAAAGCTACAGGGGCCTTGGGATGTCTTGAAGCTCCGTTGCAAACCTCTTACTCTGATATCCAGAGAGACATCCAGGAAGGCCTTGTAGGAATCAACAACTGCTTGGCAGCTCAAGCACGTGACTGGAAGGAAAATCAAAATGCTGAGTGAAGTTAATTGACTGTGCTGGTTTATGCTCGTGGGCTCTCCTACGCCAATCATCACAGGACCTTGTCATCACGGTTACCACGGGACCAGCTGCTTGTCACAGGCAGACAGACGGGCACAGACAAGCCAAGTAAAGCAGTAGTTGTGGAAACGCACCTCTAATTTTCATGAAGCCCCGAAATATTCGATGGATGATGGTACTTCCTTGTGAAGAGACGTCCAAGCTGCAAATAAATGGCAAGGCAGAGAGTTACCTCCTCCGAGGGTTTAGCACTGAAAGGTCTGGATGTCAGTTTTCCTTGATGGGAGCACATCAAGGAGTCCAAAGGGTTTGGGAAGATTGAAACTTGTGATTTGCTCATGCTTACTCGTGGCGTGTGCTCAGACAAGCTCTGTGCATGGCACTGAGAGTACAGCGTAAGAACTCGTAGGCGTTTTCCTGCCTGCCGTATTCAAACTCTTCTCCTATGACTAAGAAAGAGTTTAGTAGCTCTCCCCTAGAAGAAGGGAAGACAAAGAAGACCTGCTGGAGCACCTGAAGCCACTTACATTTGAGGTCCCTGAGGACAGCTCCAGGCAGGATGGCACTGGCTGAGGAACACAGGACATTCCTGACATGTGCTTCCATGGTGCACATCATGCAGAAGCCTTGCTGCTGACCTGAAGAGGGAAGGAGGGAGGGAGCAAGGAAGGGAGGGACAGAAGCTTCTCAGAGTAGCAAAACATCTCGGTTTCTTGGGAAATCTAATGGAGACCTTGAAGTTCTAAGAATAGTCTCCATGTCTTTTCTCTCAAACTGCCAATGTTCCAACAAACCCAGGACATTTTAGTGCACAGAAAACATAATTCAGAGGGTGGCTAAACTGGCAGAAGCATTCTGTGCAGTAAGCCAAGAGAGTTCAACTTGCAGAGGTAGAAACTTGGGGCTAGAAAGAGGTGTTCTGCTGAAGGTGAGTGCACCTTGATAGGACAAGCCTCTTTTAGCTGATGCTCAAAGAACATAAGCTCATGGGGCCAACAAAGGAAGGCTGCTGTTCTCCTAAACCTGATTCCAGGTTCTAGGAATCCTTGGGATGTGCCCAAGAGATTTACAGGGAGATGTTCCTACAGGTACTCACACGACTGGCTGTGCTTGTGGGAGAGCAGGTAGTTGGCCAGAGGGGGTGTGTATGTCAGGCACTGCAGGATAACATTGATGTAGCAAGTATTGCCCAGGTTGAAGAGTCCTGCTCCGGGTCTCTGTCTTTGCTGCCAGTCCATGAAAATCTTCTCTGCGGGAAAAATCCTTTGTGGCAGAGCCATTCCCTCAGCAATGTCTGCAGGGAAAGGACGTTTGAAAAGAGATGAGACAATGCGGTTACTTAAAGCCATATTCAAATGTTGAGTTTTGTCCCGGAGCACCGAGGACAACAGCTGTAGCCACCGACTCAGAAACATCAGGGAAAGCCTGACACCCTGCTGACATCTGCTGGTAGGGAAGCAGTTTTGGAAAGCTGTCTGTTCCCCTGTGTGCTCTGACAAAAGTCCAACAAACCGACTCTGATTTCTGAGCCTCAGGCCACCTTCCTTTCCCTCTAGAGTCTTGTATTTCCAGGACTCACAGAAGCTGTTCCACCTTGCAGCCATCACTCCTCTTGGGAACAGAGGGGAAATCTTTGGATGACAAAGCTCCAGAAAGATCTCCAAAAAGATCAGGTCAGCACCAATCCCATTACTTGAAGGGAAAGGAAATAATTGTAGCTCAACAAAATTATTTAGAAACCCAAAAAAAATGATTCACGAAGCACCTTCAGCTATCAAAAAGTTTTGGTGGTGCTTGTAGCTGTTGTCAAGGATGAAGAATTCTTGGAAAAAGGCAGGCCCGCATAGATATCCTGAAGGCCAGCTCAGCCCAGCTCGCCTTCAGTGGCTCACTCCTCAGGAAACCAAACATTGGGCAGGTGAGATCACAATTACTGGATCAGGGCCATATCTCTGCCCCTTTGTGACATGAGGCCGCATGGGGTCATGTCAGAACCCCCCGGCTGTCACAGCCTGGGCACCTCTCACAGCTGAAACTCACTGGACCAGGTGCTGTGGACAAAGGGCTGTTTGTCTGTCCGCACAGCTCCTGCATCTTCCAGGAGCTCCAGCAGCCAGAAGAGTTAAAGGCTGCTGAGGGCTGTAAATGAGCCTGGTCACGGTTTTGGCTGGCATTGGAGTGCTGGAGGTTTCTGTTCCACTCTCCCCAGCATCTTCCAGGCTTTTAAGCCCCAAAGATCCCTGTTTAGGAGGACAAGCCTTCAGTTGTGGCAGTGATGCATCCTTTGAGGGCACAAAACCTCACTCCAAGGCCCTTGTTTTCATTTCCAAAAGCCCATTTTTAGTTCTTGCAGACCCAGTTTGAAGACCCAAAGTCCCTTTTAGAGGGTCCAAAGCCCTCTTTTACAGCTGAAAGCTTCCACTAGAATACCTAAAGCCCTCTAGTCAGCATCAAAGCATTGAGTCCAGAGAGGAACCAGTAGCTTCACCTCAAATTTGTAGACGGTCTCTGCCAGAGTGAAAAAATTTCTTAGCACAAATTAATTCATGTTACCCTTTGGGTGTGGTGTGAATGAGAGTTTGTAGTTAGAAGGGGAAGGTCAGTGAAAACTTTCAGTCCTGACACAGCCGATTTGAGAGTCGGGACATTCGGGGTAATTTCGAGCTGGGCTCGGAGTGTTTCCCTATTTTGGCAGTCGGCAGCGCTATCGTGAGGTTGTTTTGATGAGCTCTGACAGCGGCCAGGAAAAAGCCTGGCACAGCTTCTCTGTCCCAGCCCCATCCGTGTGGGAGCAGTCCTTGTGAGAGCTCCGTTGTGGCTCTTTCGGGCTTGGAAGAACGTGATCCTGCCCAGGGCTGGGAAGGAAGATGAATCGTCTCGTTGTTGGTCCCGCAGTTTACAGGCTGCAAAAAAAAAAGTCAATTCCAGCACTGCCTCTTTCTTCTAGAACATTTCGTGTGGGACCAGCTGTTGAACGTTCTTAGTTTTGTGACTGGACTCGGTGAGACTGAAAACGCACCAATTTGCATAGAACTGTGCCGGGACAGAAAATGCACGAAGGTGCATAGAACTGTGCCGGGACTGAAAAAAAGTGTTTGGCTTTTTCCTGGGCACTGTCAGAGCTCGTCAAAACAACCACACGATAGCGCTGCCGACTCGCGAAAGAAGGAAACGCACCGAGCCCGGCTCCAAACCACCCGGAGGGCCGAGCCAAGTTGGAGCGTCCCTGCTCTCAAATAACCTTTGTCAGGACAGAAAGTTTTCGCTGAGCTTCCCCTTCTAAGTACAAACTGTTATTTGCGACACGCCCCAAGGGTGTGACACAGCATGAATTCCTTTGCACCAAGAAGTCTTTTCACTCTCGCAGTCTGCCTGCAAATTTGAAATCATCTGGCAAACCCAGAGCTCACAAAAGTGCCAGCTTGAGAAAGCTCTTGCTGCCTACAGCTTCAGCTGTGCCCATCAAACCACCCTGGTGTCTTCACTTTCCTTCTCAGCACTGTGTCCTGTCATAACCCTTCAGTCTCACAGAGTCGGGATTCAATCTGAACAGCACCAGGCACTGCTCACACTCTAAAGGGACCAGAACTAAAAGCTCAACAGCCTGGAGTTTGTATCCCCACCGTAACAGTTCAACAGGTCTAGCCCATAGTGCTGCTGACCAGGAAAAGCAATTAAATTCACCAAGGACCGCCCAATGTGTGGAATAAAAATTGATTTTCTTTGCAGAAGAGAGGAACCGTGAGCCCATCTCAAAAGCAATAGGATTCTCTCCTCCAAAATGGGAAATGTCTGGGGATTGATCCCTTAAAAAGGTGCCAGAACATTGTTATGGGGCATTGCCTGCCCTGGTGGGACAGGCAGGGACAGGAAGGAGTAGGCAAGGAAGGAAAGGCCAGGGAATGGCTGGGCAGGGCAGGGAAGACAAGGGATGGCTGTGCAAGGCAAAGCAATTGAGAGATAAGCAAGGAAATGAGAGTCAGGAGGAGCAGGAGGGCAAGGCAAGATGAGGGAGGGAAGAAGTGGGCAGGTAAAGGTGAGGGGTGGGTATAAAAGGCAATGCAAAGCCAGACGTGTAGGCAAGGCAAGACAAAGTAGGGGAGGGAAAGGAATGCAAAGAAAAGCAAAGTTTGGTAGGAATGGCAAGGCAAAGCAATAGGCTGACAGGAAAGAGAAAGCCTGGAGGATTTAGGAAAAGCAGGGCAGAGGAAGGCAAGCCCAGGGATGGATAGGCAGGGCAAATCTCCCAAGGCAAATCAGTGTCAGGGTAGTAAAAGCAAGCCAAGGGCTGAGAATAAAGAGGTGGGAAGGTCATATTGGGTCATGGTCTCTGAAAAATGAAAATGAGATTTCTTTTCCATGAGAAAGAAATCCTTAAACACCCGTGTTCCAGGTGCAGATGAGAGGTGGCCCAGGGGAGGTCAAACAGACCCCAGGGCTGTCTCTGCTAGCTGATTTTTTTCTGGGAGAAATCCTTGGGTGTATTGAGATTTGGAGGTGCAATGCACATTCCGGCCATGGGCTTCTGGATGAGGAGGGCAGTTCTCTCCACAGGAAGAAAAGCACCAAGCCCCAGTGTTCAAGGAGCAGATTCTCATCTGGGGCCCACAAGAGGACAAGGCCAGCCAGACTCATCTGTCCTGGCAGCTTTCCTGTGTGAGCAATCCTTGCATGTACTGGATTTGGAGGTGGAATCCCAATTTCAGCCAAGAGCTTCTGGACAAGAATGGCAGTTCTTTGTCACAGGAAAGAAATCACATGGCTCTGGTGTTCCAGGTGTAGATAGGAGACATCAGGGAGGTCAAGGCCAGCTAAACCTGTCTGTCCTGGTTGATTTTGTCCGGGAGCAATACTTGGAGGTATTGAATTTTGGAAGTGAAATAAAAATTCTGGCCACGGGCTCCTGGATGAGAATGAGAGTTCCTCTCCATAGAAAGGAAAGAACACAGAGGAGAGGCAACCCATGGGAGGTTAGGTTTAGTGGGTTGGGGTTACATTTGTGCAAGGATTAGGGTTATGGTTAAGGTTAAATGAAGGTTAGGATTAAGTTTATAGAAGGGTTGGTGTTGTGTTTAGAGATAGGGTTAGGTCTAGGGTTAGGCTTTTGCTCATGTGAGGCTTAGGGTTAGGGTTAGGTTTATACAAGGGTTAGGGCTAGGTTTGATTTTGAGGTTCAGATATTCATTAGGTTTATGAATAATTAGTGGTTATTTTTTGTATTATGTAAGGCTTGGTTACGATTAGTGTCAGGATTAATTTTTTTTACATTCCAAGTTAGTGTTATGGTTAGTTTTAGGATTTTATAATCGGTTTATATCTGGGTTTAGGGTTAGTCTTTTGTGATGAATGAGGGTAGTTTTAATTCTAGTGTTAGGTTTAGGGTGATTTTTGGATTAGGGTTAGGGTTCATTTTGGGATTGTGGAAGGTTTTGGGCTAGGGTAATGTGAGGTTTATCATTATGGTTAGGTTTAGGGTAAATTTAAGCTTAGCCTTTGGGTTAGCATGAGTGTTATGATTATGGTTAGTGTTAGAGTAGTGTTTAAGATAAAGTTCAGTGTTTGGTCTGGTGTTAGGGTTAGTTTAATGCTCCCAGTTCTGGAGAGTTTAGGTATTATGGCTGGAAAACAAAAAGTAAACTCAAAATTATAGCCATCACCTTGGGTGGGAAGAATAGGAAGAGCTGAGTGTGTGAGTTGGTTTAATTAACTGGTTCCCATTAATTAACTGGTTCCCTCATTAGCTTCAGGGGGGTCTGGGGCTGCCATTTGCGATGTGCACACAGAAATTAAAGGCTGCTGGGAGCAAATGCCCCTGGCACACCGGTGCCTGGAGCTGGTGCCACACAGGAGCAGCTGCTCCAGCAGCAGCTGGTGAGTGGGGTGTCAGCTGAAACCCGGGCAGGGGACAACCTTTGCAGAGGTGACCTCCCACACGGGACCTCTCCATGGTTCCAACCCATGGGAGGTTAGGTTTAGTGGGTTGGGGTTACATTTGTGCAAGGATTAGGGTTAAATGAGGGTTAGGATTAGGTTTAAAGAAGGGTTGGTGTTGTGTTTAGGGATAGGGTTAGGTTTAGGGTTAGGCTTTTGGTTGTGTAAAGCTTAGGGGTAGGGTTAGGCTTATACAAGGGTTAGTTTGAGATTTTAATGAGATAATGATGATATAGGGATGAGGTTTATGAATAATTAATGGTTAATTTTTGTATTATGTACAGCTTGGTATTATGGTTAGCGTTGGGATTAATGTGTTTTTTTACATTCCAAGTTAGGGTTATGGTTGGCCTTTTCCACCCTTGGGGGTTGCACGTGTGTCAGAGCTCCCAAATGTGGGTGAAAATATGGGATGGATGTGCACCCATGCCAGCCAGGGCTTCTTCCCCATTGCAGGACCAAACTTTAACCAACCTCTGCAGCTCCTTTGGGTTTTCTCACATGGCCTAAAGCCTTTTTGGATAACGTGGGGCTGGGGCTGATGGAGTTCAGCATCTCATGAGCAAGGGCTAAACGGCAGCAGAACATCCTGGGGCAGGGAGTGAGGAGGGCTCATGCTGCAGCGTGAAGAGCAGGCACTGTTCAGCCTCTCGCCTTCCCCTCAGCAAATATTTATGCTTCAAGCTTCCTCGCTTAAAGGCCTAATTGGAGTCTAGGTGAGCTGGCACACTAGAAGGGAGCCTAATAGAGACATTGCAGTGCTATTAGCACAGATGGTTGTCATATGTATGCAAATGAGGAGCAAATTGAATTTGGTGTCCCCTCTCACCAGCTGTCCTATCAGCACTGGCTCCTGCAGCAGCAAAAGGCACTGCCACTGCTCTGCTAATCTGTCATCGCAGATTAATTACAACTAACACATTAATCTTCATTTGTTTCCCCATACAAAGGAAGTATCCTGTTCTTTCAAGTACACTCTGATGGGACAGGGTGCTCCAACCTGGGAAAAGAAGAAAAGAAAGGGAAGGAGGGCCAGCCAGCTTCATTAGTGCCAGCCCCGGGGGCTGGGGCTGCTGGAGCCTTAGTGGGGCTTTCGTGCTCCTTCTGGCAAAGCAGACCCCACTGGGGGCACCGGGAGCCTCAGCCACCTGCCGGGAGCTCCTGGGACCTACACTTTGCTCCGTGAGCCTTCCTGGGACACGTTTCTGTGCTTGGCTTTGTCCTAAAGTGACTGTCGCTCCTTCCCCGAGCCGGCAGCCTCCAAGGGGGTGGTTGGTGTTAGCACAGGCGTTTGCTGCCTCCCAGTAGAGCGGCTGTGATGGGTGTGCTGGGCCAGGGGGGCCCTGCAGGATGCTGCAACCCTTCAGGCAGTGGCACTTTTACTGCTGCCTTGGCTGAGAAGAGAGCGACTTGCTTCAGTCTCACCACTAATTTTGACATTTTGATGAAAAGCAAAATAATTCCTTCTGGGTTTTTTGTTGTGTTTTTTTTTTTTT
>VZDJ01000216.1:4885528-4898822 GCA_008694505.1 Cyanoderma ruficeps | reverse complement strand
CCAAAACTTATAACAGTGTGAGACCTGGTGACCGTTTGTCCATTTTGTGCCCATTTTGGGTCCACCTTGGGTGTAGCCCTGGCCAGGCTCTTGTCCTGCCCAAGGTGTGTCCTTAAAGGCCTTTTAATAAATATCTACTTTATTCTCTTATCTCTGCCCAGTCTCTGTTCCAGCTCAGCCTTCCCAAGGCATCACGTTCAGAAGGAAGTAAACCCCACAACTGTGAGAAAGGTTTGCAAGGACACAAACAGCTGCAGAACCTGACGATGACATAAACCATTCTGCAGAAATAAATGGAACTCACACTTCTGTTGTTCTAAAATTTAATGTTTTGTACTGTTCCAGTGATTTTTAAGTCATCGGAAATTGCATTTCCCGCTGTTCTGATTGTCATGCCTTGCTCCCAGAGAGCTGGGGCTGGCCTAGTAGTCTCTGGCATGATGTGGCCCTGCCACATTGGAAAAAGATCAGGAAAGGCACAGAGCACACTTCAGTGTCTTCTGAGGCACTCTGTGCACAGAGTTGCAGCAGTTTTTTGGAGCTGAAGTTTGCAGGGCTCTGCTATCAAACTAAACTGGCATTTGCATTTCTTTAGAAATGGGGTTTAACTCCAAATTTCTGCTGCTTTTCAGAGAAGCTCTCGCATTCTCAGAGGGATGGCTTCTGTTGTTGAAACCTGGGGTCAGTGCAGACAACTGCAGAGCTGTGCTTCAGGTCCTCTGCCGCAAGCAGCCATGCCCTGTGTCTTTGATCAGGTTAGATCAGGGAGACAAGAACCCTCAGACCTGTCAGGCAGCTTTAAAGTTCTGCTCCTGACGTGCCTGTCTGCCCCCTGACAGCTCCAGTGCCCAGGCTCAGACTGGTGACTCAGTTTCTTGCAGATGACTCATGGTGGGATTATCCTCCTGCACCCACAGCAGGACAACTGGAGCCACATCCTTAATGAAAGAAGTGTTTGTCACTGCTTGGCATGTCTGCTTCTGCCAGGCTGAGCTCTTTATCTGTGCAGAGTCCTCCAGCTCACAGAGCGTTGCTACCTTGTATGGCCCCCATGCAAGCAGAAATCAAAGGGGCAGCTGGGATGCCCTTGAACAGCCAAAAATGGATGTTTCCAGCAAATTCCTTGCACAAGTTGCACTTGAGACTAATTTTCCTGCTCCATGACAAGCGCTTCCCTCCAACACACAGAGCGTTTTCTCTGGTTATGGAAACTCAGATGTTCCTTCTGTCTAACAGGGTTTGAAGCTGTCTGAAGTCGGGAGTGTTTCTGTTAACTGCAGCCTTCGTACCCAGCCCTTAATTCATGCTGGGCTGGCAGGATGCGTGGGGGGAGTGCCTGGCATGAGGGCAGGACTTGGGGTGTCCCTGAAATTTGTATACTTTGGCTGAAGCTTGCTGGTGGGCAGAAAGGCTTTTGGGGCTTAAAAGGGTCTTTGAGCAGTTGTGCTCAACACTCTGTAAGGGTTATGTTAAAGTGTCCCTTTTTCTGTCAAATATGTGTCTAGACGGCAAATTCGTAGTCGTGGCCGAAATGTTTCCCTGCTGGCCTCATAAAAACATACCATCACCTTTAAAACATCGTGCTCCTGTAGAAAAATTTGCTGCTCTGGAGTTACAAGGAGCATTTGAGCATCCCTGCAAGTGGAAAAACAGAAATAAAAATAATGTCTGGCTTTCCAGGGAGGTTTTGGGCAGCACGTGGGGCATCATCACACTTACCAGAGGCACACCTTGGTTGTTCTTTACAGTTGTTTGTAGTATTTTATCTGAGTGTGCTCCTCCCATTCCGGAGAATAGGGCAGTGCCCAAGTGGTGTGCACCTTCCAAAAGGTGATTTAGTACTGGCATCTTTTGTAGGATCAGGGCTGCCTGCTTCTCCCTAAACAGTAACAAACCAAGTTTTCATCAGCAGTTTTAGGACTGAGCTGACCATTAAGGACTATACCTAAATATTATCCAATATTCTCATCCAACATCTTGCTGGATCCAGAGCTCCAGAAAAACCAGGTTCTCCCTTCTCCCTGCTGCAGGGGCAGGAAGAGCCGGTTCACCTTCATCACCCCCTGTGGTTTGCATAGGCAAAGAAATGCAAAGCACATCCCAGGAAGGCGACAGTGCCTCGGTGGCACCCCTGGCACAGCTTTTCCAGGTGTTGGGTAGGGTTATTGCAGCTCCCCGCCTTCGTCCCCGAGGATCGGCGTCGCTTTGCATTCCAGCCGCGACGCCGGGGCGATCCGCGCTGCTTGGAATTTATTGGGATGCAAAGGCACAATGCAGGTTGTGCCACGACTGGATAAACAAAACTCTTATTTTGGATCCGCGGCTCCACCTGTGCCCGCCGCGTGCGCTGGGAAATGAATGGTGCGGGGTGGGGGGACAGCTGGAAATTCAAGGCTTTTCTGTGACCCCCAGCAGGGTCTGGATGCTGCCCAAATCTCTGCTAATTGGCCCCGGGAGACCCCCATTTGCTGCACCCTCATCAGTTTTCTGAGCCTGATGGGGGGGGGAGGAAAAATCCCTGGATGGAGCTCGTGGGGCAGCACTTTGTATTCACATTCAAATAGCACAGGTTTGGGTACCAGCAGGCACCTCCCGAACCTGCAGAGCCCACCTGATGCTCACACCTCCCAGTTTGCTCCAGCACAGACAAAAAGATGGGACTTGTCCCCAGGGTTGAGTTTTCCAGGCAGAACTGGAAATGGGGAGCAGGTGGGAGAAATTGTCGCTGGCCCAGGGTGGTTTTGACAGTGAGTAATAAAGAATTGCAGCTTGAAAGAGAGAGATTTGGGGCTTCCCTGCTGTCGCATGACAATGAACTGCCAGCCCCGAGGTGGGTGAGGTGGCCTGGAAGTCTGGGCTCGCAGGGATTGAAATCCATCACTCCTGAGCAACCTGAGCCCATCCCTGGCTTGCCACAGGCTCTGCCAGCAGCTCTGAGACAGCAGGGAAAGGTTTTCCCCTGGATTTAGCTCCCACTCCAGACTCTGGAGCCACCATCAGCCAGAATAGCAGCTTTGAGCTGATGAGTGTTGGCGTTGAAAGTCTTCTCTTCCCCCTGTGAACGATTTGATTTGGGCCTCTGTGTCACTGCCCTGGCACCATCTCTCCTTCCTCTCTGGTGCCTGATGAGGTTATGGTTGACTTCTCCTGTGGGGTTTGTGTCAGCAGGGTCCATCTCTGCCTTGTTTGTTAATTTCCTACCAATTTGTAGCTTATCAAAACCTCACCAGCAAGAGCAAATCCCCTTATAGCCAATATTGGAGACAGGATCTGTGCAAACTGATGACTTTTTATTTCATGGGACCACCCTCTTCCCAGGATAAGATTCATTCTGGATTTATCTTAATTCATTTTCTGTAAGAAAATTTAAATACATATTTTTAAGAGTTTAATTTTTTATGGTATTTTATTGGTTTGGGGTTTGTTTGTTTGTTTTTTGGGGGGTGGATCAGGAAAACATGTTGTTTGTCTCAACATGATGTATTTGATTCTCTCTGTTTTCTCCTTTTTAATTTTTAAACAGGAGTATCTTTTGAAACAGAGCTTGGTTTCCAAATGAAATGTCAGAAAGTTTTCCTTGAAAATACCAAGGAAAATGTGTTTTGGTATTTTCCATTTTGGCATATTCCAGAGGAACATACCAAGATTTCCATTTGGTATATTCCATTTTTCTTCCTGATTTTTGTTGCCAAATAACCCAGTTAATTTAATGTGAGTTTGCTATTAGTTTCAGTCAATTGTAATTCAATTTTTTTTTAAAGAAATGCTTTCCCTTGAAAACAGAGGAAGGGGGAGGAAATGATGCTTGTGGCAGAGCAGGATTTTGAGTATTGCCTTCTGACAGCACAGAACCGTTTATGGAAAGTGAAACTGGAGTTGTAAATATGAAAAAAAACCCCCATACTTCTCATCTCTAACCAGGCAACAGTTTCTCTCAGGCAAATCACAGAGATCTTACCAAGACCCCAGGAAGTAGCTGGAAATGTTCCCACACCATAAATACACTTGACATCTGCCATTGAGCAGTCTGTTGTGTGAAATGGAGCCAAATTGGATGAATTGTGTATCTGTTTTCTACTTTGCAATGCTCTGTGTTCACTTGCCACACTCCTTGTAGTTTTTTAAATACTTTTTCTTGTGAGGGGATATCTTTTCTCCAACTGGTGCTGGGGTGACAGCACCAGGGAAAGGAGCTGCTGCCACACAGGCTGTGGTGGGGAATTTTGGATGCTGCCAAACTTTGTGGTTTCTGCTGCCTGCCAGAACGGCAAACAACTTCTCCAAAGTCTTGGGGCACCTTCTGGGCCCTGGGTGGGAACTTGGGGATGTGGCTCCTTCCTTCTCCAGGCAGGTGCAAAAGGATGTCACAGAACCTCCTCTCAGGCATCAAACTCGAGGTTTAATGACCTTTCGAGTGTCCATTGTTTTCTGGTTTGTTCTCTTTGTGCTCAGCACCTGGCACGTAGAAAATGTGCTTGGAAGGACAAATAAATCATTCTGATCATCCCGATGGTCACAATAAATCACACAGGCCGCGGGAATTGCTCCCAAAGACCCCGTGGGAGCTGGGTGTCAGGTTTTTTAGGCCAGACCCTCAGTTCAGGCAGATCCCTGCAGGTTTTGGTGCTTTACACCAGGAGCTGATCCCTCTGCCGTGGCTCAGGCTGGGGTGGAGGCAGAAGCTCAGGCTGGGCCCATCAGCTTTGGCCTTGCTGCCCCAGCAGCTCCCAGCAGCTGTGGTGTGGGTGGTGGGGACATGACATGAGAAACCAGCCAGCTTGGGTTTTTCTACCTTTAATGAGGGCAGAAAGTAAATAAATGGACTGAATAACAGAGCAGAGCTGGCTAGCCAAGTGGGTGAGAACTGTGAAGCAGAGGGGGGAAAAATAAATTTCAAACTCATGCTATTTTTTGTGAAACTGATAACACGAGATTTCCATTTGGCTCTTGTCTTTTGATCCTTGTTCTGCTTGGGATTTTTTGTTCAACCTGACTAGAAATCTATTATTTTGTTTAAATGAAAGATGATCCTGATACCTGGCTGAGGAAGCCATTGCAAAACAAACCTGCCAGCTTGCAAAAGAGAATCCCAACGCTGGCAAAGAGCAGCTAAAGTCTAAAAATCCTCCTCATCTAATAGCCCCAAGCTGTTATTACAGGTAAGAGGGAAAGCCATCCACAGCTCTCCTTTCTAAAGTGACTCATGAATGCTTTTACCATTAAAAGTTCTCGTTTCAGCAATTCCCTCTTTGTGCACAGAAGCCTCATTGAGGCACGGTCAGCCGCCTGTCCTGTTGGACTTGTTGGCTGGAGGCCTCTGCCTTGCTGACAGTTTTGGGAAGTTTTGGTTTACAGCGTCAAGGTCTGATCTCCGTGGTGGGTGGATGTGAGAAGGAGGAGAGACAGAGGAAGTGAGCTGTGGTGTGGCAGAAGAATCAAGTCTGAAGAAAAGGCAGCAGAGGATAAATGGAAACACTTGACTCCACTGCTCCGTGTTTCCTAGGAGCATTTTCTTTTAATTGAGTGGGCCATTGTTTGCTGAGCACAACCTCTTGCTTCCCTTTGTAAGTGTGCTACCCCCTGTAATTAAGAGGGATGAAAAGGGGCTGTTCCGTGTCAGAGGGGCAGGAAGGGGTGCAGCTGAGGCTGCTGTCTCCTGTGCAGCCCTGCACAGCTTGACACACTCAGCTGCATCCTTCACACCCACTGGGCAGCATCATATGGGGTGGGCAGCACCTGCACTGCCTTAAAATAGCCCAAGGATGGCCATTCCAGAATTGTGGAGTGATTTGGGTTGGAAAGGACTCTAAAGACCATTTTGTTCCAGTCTCCTGTCATGGGCAGGGACACCTTGCACTAGACCAGGTCGTTCAGGCTGGGCTGCAGGAGCTTGGATTGGGTAAATCCTGGCTCTGGGGTGCAGAATGACCCTTTGGCTGCACTGCCTGGGCTGCAGACCCGTGGGCAAAGCCAGCACTGGGCTGAGCATCAGCTGGTGCCTGCGGGGCTGCAAGTGGGGACGTTCAGTAGCTGCCTGGCTGAGATGATTGGCAAAAAAAATGGTTTTGAAAAGCAAAACCACTAGGCCATGCAAGCTTTAATACCTTATGAAGGAGGGCGCTGCCCATCCTGTACTGAAATTGATGCCTAATGGTTTTTGGTTTTCTTCTTTTATATATTCTCTGTATCCACAGAGACTTTACACCTGATTTTGATTTAACTTCAGACCAATTCCCAGGACAGGAGGTAATATGGACTTTGTGTAACTTGCAGGATATTTTCACTAGTATTGATGGGTAACATGCCCAATTCACTGATTTGGGTCTTTCAAAATCACATCTAGGTAGTAAAGAATACCCAGACCTGGAAAGGAGCTTTTTTACTTCCTCTTGGCCTGTTCTTCCTGTATTGCAGAAATCATGGAGGAGGTGCAGGTGGAAATATGCAGGCACATATCTTTGGAGCTCTGTAGCCTATTACTGCATTTGGAGCTACTTTTCCCAGTACTTTTCCCTGCCCTGATAGGCAGAAAGACAAAACATATTCCAAAGCCCCTATCCTATCTCGGTTCTCCCGGGAAACCAAGGCCAAAAAGCAGCTCTTTGAGACACATTTTCATCAACAAAGTACAGTGCCCTCTGAGGTGGAGGAGGATTTAGAAAGGGCTTGAACTGGAGGGGAATTTAATCACCAATTGTGCTCCTAACTGATGCTTTTTGTCAATTATGCTAATTTAAAGTTGTAAAACTGTATTCACCCCCATGGGGGATGGATAGTTTTGTGGACATTTGTGGACATTTTGTGGACACTTTCTATATCTGTCCCTGGAGGCTTCCAATAAAGGCCAGGCTTTATATCACCTTGTATAGGAATATTATCTCCCAGGTGTGTGTTGTTTCATTTTTGGGTTCCTTAGGGCATCGGGTGAATTCTGAGCAGTGCACCTGCATCAAGGGCAGCCAGAGGGATGTGGAACAACACCAAACAAAGGGATTTGAGCCCTTCAGTCCCAGGGCCACTTGCAGTGCTGTGCACTGAAGGGTTAAACTGCCTCTGTCCCCCAGGTTTGTGCTCTGGCTTTTTTGGAGGATTGATGTGTTTGGCACATGCACACCTCCCTGCAGATAGTGCACGAGCACACTGAGCTGCTTTGTGTGCCGTGGGTTGAGGTCACCTTTGTGCTGAGGGGGAACATATGGTTTATGTATTTCAGAGCAGGGAACAGGAGACTGAAGCTCGATGTGTGCTGCACGGGGCTGAGACCATTGCAGAGCTCCGGGGCTGGGTTGTTGGTTCTCCAGACCCTGAGAGAAATGGGGAGATTAGTTTAAAGTGGCTATTACCGTGTGTCATCTGTGTTCTTCACCTTCTGTGTGTGTTGTGGGTTCTCCAGACCCTGAAAGAAATGGGGAGATTAAAGTGGGTATTACAGTGTGTCATCTGTGTTGTTCACCTTCAGATTTTTCCTTCATGGCATGTCCAGAACCTGGCAGAATTGCAGGCAGAAGCTGGCAGGGAAGGGGTCAAACCCCTTGCTTGGGGTCTCCTTTGAGTCATGCTCATGTTAAACTCTAAAAGCTCAAACACAAGCACAGTGATGAATGCTGAGCAAGTGGCTTCCCACCCCTTCCAGTGGGATCCCCTTCCCCTTCCCAGAAGCTGAGGGGACAGGAGTCCTGCAGGGAAAGGCATGGCATGAGAAGATAGCTGGGGTTTGGTGTTGGCTCAGTTCCTGCTGTTCTAAAGACCAAGTCCAGAAACTAAACTTAGGGTTCCTATTGTGATGAATGGACTTTACACCTGATTTTGATTTTACTTCAGACCAGTTCCCAGTACAAGAGGTAATATGGACTTTGTGTAACTTGCAGGATATTTTCACTAGTATTGATGGGTAACATGCCCAATTCACTGATTTGGGTCTTTGAAAATCACATCTAGGTAGTAAAGAATACCCAGACCTGGAAAGGAGCTTTGTTGCTTCCTCTTGGCCCATTCTTCCTATATTGCAGAAATCATGGAGGAGATGCAGGTGGAAAAGTCTGGCAGTCTACAGGAACTATATTTTTGCTGTCCCAGATTCTCTGAGGATTGCAGTACATCTTCAAGGTAGTACCAGACACTGCTTTTGTCTTTGTGTTTTTCATTAGCTCTCTGATGGCCTTTCAAAGGGAAGAAACACGCTGAACATGGGCTGTACAAATATGCTCTTTTCCATCTGGAGAGAGGAAGTGATATTTTTTAATGCCTGTGATTAGTCTGCAGCAATTTGTTTGTTTGCCTGTTCGCTTTTTATTTTCCCCTCCCCAAAATGAAAAAAAAAAATTGTTTTTGCTGCAGCCTGAAATGCAACCTTTTTGTTTCCATGCCTTAGTAATTGAAGGTTTACATTATTGCTGCTACAGCCTTTTCCCCAACATTAAATCAGTAATTAATGCTCTGTTGTTGGAATGTTAGCTGGTTTGAGCTCTGGTCTGTAGCAGAGTTTCTCCATCAACATATGAGAGAGACCTTTTGGTCCTTCCTTCTGTGAAGTCTCTTGCATGGGCTATTTCAGAATCCACTCAGCTAGAAAGTGAGCATAAGGCAGATTCTCCAGCCTGGTGGTCAGGGTGTGCTTTTGGGAACCAGAATCGCTCAGTTCCAGTCCTTGCTCCAGTGAAGCTGACATTGAAATGCTGACAGTGAAAGCAGCTTTATTAATACTGCCAGCTCAAAGCGTTCAGAAATCATGTGCCAGTCTTTCTAAATGTTGAGGTAGGGGAAAATACGGCTGAATCTTTGGCTGGTTTTTATTTCCCTTTTGGTTTGTAGCTTTTGAGGGACAGGTTTTCAAGCTTATGACCATGACCAGGGCTAGGAAAAGCTGTGTGTATAACCCCTTCTTCTCCCTTCACAGCAACCCCCTTGGAGGGAGTTTTTGCTCCTTGTTTTATTTTATCAGCTCCTTTGTACCCTTCAGCAGAGGAAACAACCTTCTGGTAAAGGCACTTCAAACTCCAGGGCGAAAGAACCATCTCCTCCCCAAAATCCTTGCCTCCAAAGGGGATATTCATACCTCCCTTTTACACTAGTGCTGATTAACTCACCAATTTTAAAAGGAATAACCTTGAGGTGTGTTTTAGCACTATTCCAGGCTGAAATGATTGCTCACCTTTGGTTTGCAGCAGAGCCTGACCAGATTTGCTCCCAGCGACCTCGCTGGAGCATCATCAGGTTATTTTTCCTTCTTTCTCTCTGTATATCAATATTGAATCAACAACTTGCCATTAAACAAACAGGTCCCTGTTGAGCTAGAATTTAAATTTCAGCCTTAACTCATAGCTTGGAAAGATTCAGTGACACTTCGCAATTTAAAAAAAAAAAATCTTCATTGAGGATGATGAAAAGGTATCAGAGCCTGCAGGGTTACAGGGAAGCCCAAGGAGATGATTTGGGGAAAATGCCTCACTCCTCATTTCTGCCATTAATGTTAGAGAAGTGGGGTGTCAGAGGGAGTTAACTGAGCATTTTTTAAAATTTATAGACGGAATAATCAGCCTTTCCAAAAGCAACAGGGCATCTCCATTTATTTAGAAAGAATGTGTGAAATGCAAGGAGCCTTCCCTTTGCAACTCGTGGTGCCAAAATAATGAGGTGAACTGGGTTAGTAGAGGGAAGTGGTTAGTAATAATCTTGCTTTTAAATTCACCACATTTGGAGAAGTCCTTAAAGAATTCCTACAGATGCCCTGGTGACTGATTTCAAGCTATCTGCAGCTCAAGAACCTGTTCTGACATGGTCCCAAGAGAGACCAACACCATTTGTTCTTATTTTGAGTTACTATGCATTTTAAGGTCATGTTCCAGAAGTAAGACCGTTCTAAGAGGCATGACTGCAATTGCAGAAAATAATTCCCTTTCCCTACACTGAATATTTCAGTCTTTGCAGGCTCAAAAGACGTGGAGAAAATGAAACAGTCTTTAATCAGCAGCCCCATGCTCACCTCTGGCTTCCTGCATCCCCAGTTGTCACCCTCACAACGTTCAACTGTTATTCCTCACATGGATATTTTAAAGATCGGTCATGCCCATTAATACCTTTGTTCCAGCCCGTGCCTTGCTGAATGGTGTGATATGATACAAACCATGATTCATAAAAGTTTCTTGGAAGTGGCTCAAGGGAGATTTGGTGTTTTTTCAAACAGCTTTTTTGAAATGTTAATGGCTGTTTCAGAGCAGCAGCGGGCGAGCAGTTTCAGCTGGGGATGGTTCAGTCGAGGAGGTTCTTGAAGCGAGTTTGTAGGAGTCAGAGAGACTCAGAGAAAATAGGAAAACTGGTATTTTGCTCAAACAGTTCAGAGTGGGAATTTCTGCTTCTTTAGAGGGGAAAATGTTCCAGTGCATGAAAAAAACACTTTAAAAATCAAGAGGCTTTGTTGAGACCAGAAACTTTCCAAAGTTCCATGCTGGTACACAGGCAGGATGGGAGCAGGGGCTGGAGGTGCTCCAGCTTTAATCCTTTGATAGAGGGAAGGATTCCATGGTGGTTGTGCTGCCTTCAGGAGTCCCATCATGGGCTCTTGATAGAAAAGAGGGCCTGTATTTGTATTTTGTTACCCTGCTTGTGGTGATCCTGAGTTGCACTGAAGTCCAGATTCCTGCACAGGCACATCTGGAAAGGCCGAATTCCTTCTGCTAGGGAGGATTCTCACTCAGGACCTTGGGCAAGTCATTTCATCTGTGCAATGGGGATAATCATGTTTCTCATCAGAGAATTGCACAGTTAGGCACACTAAGACCACAAAACTGAGTAGAGGCATGTATAAAACCAGACCTATATGGAATAGTGACCTATATGGGATAGCAGATCTGTAGGAATAACATTCCTCACCCTGGTTAGCTTTGTGTGTTCTCAAGTGCTTTGCCTTGACCAGCAGCTTAACTCAAGCTAGCTCACAAAACACATCTCCATGTCCTAATCCAGAGAAAGGGTTCTGAATGGGAAAGCCAGATTCCTTCATTTCAGCCTGAAAAGGATTATCTGATTCAGGAAAACCAACAGGAACGGGCTGTATAGTTGTAAATTACTTTTCAAGTGGTGACGTGGCATTGGCTTTCCCTTCCTCACTGCCACTAAAATGTAGCTGGACAGAAAGGGACTCAAACCATCTTTCTTGTGATAAATTTTCAGTCTATTGAGGTTGGACTTGCAGCTCTAGTCCTGAGAACAAGCTGGCAAGCAAGAGGAGACTCTGGTGTGTCAGAGTGATGCCGTCTTGATTTCTGCCTCTTTTTCTCTGATATTCTCTGTATTCTCTACACAAATATTTGTAGCTTTGTAGTCTAATATTGTAGCTTAGTTTCAGTATTTTCCTTGGCAGAAAGACAAAACAAATTCCAGGACCCCTCTCCTATCTTGGTTCTCCTTAGGAACCAAGGTTGAGACCAGCTCTTCCAGACATGTTTTTTATAAACAGAGCTTAATCCTCATCTGAGGAGAGAGGATTTAGAAGGTGCCAGAGATGGGGGGATTACTTCATTGGGCATGCTTCTAATTGGGGATTATTGTCAGATATGCTAATTTGCAGAATCTATAAGAATTTCCTACACATTATGCGGGGTGTGCGTCTTTGGTGATTTCCCACCTGACAAAATGTGCACCTAAAGGCTCCTCATATAAAGATTTTTAACACCCTTACTGTGTCTGGCTCATGTTTAGGACCAGAGGAAAAGGCATCAAGAGCAAGAGGGCTGTGTGGAAGAAGGATCTCGCTCCTGAATGAGCTGCACAGCCCTCAGCATTCCCCGAGTGGAGGTGGCTCTGCACGCCTGGCACACAGATTTCTGCCGATGGAAAAAACCTTCCCAGGAGGAAATGCTGCAGCAAGAACCTTGTGAGAGGCCAAAATCCAGCTGTAAAGTTTTCCAAGGCCACTGGTGCATAAATAAAGGATTGCAAAAGCTCAGTTTAAAGCCCGGAGAGTGGTGGATGTTCCTCAAGGCCAGAAAGCAAAGAGAGGCAAGGTTGGGGCACAGTTTATTTCACACAGCAGGGAAGTCTGGGCTGTATTTACCCAGCTGGAAGCAGGCCTCACATCCATTTATGCCTAGGTTTTGCCTCAGGTGCACACTCTCCCATTAGGTGTAAGTGGCTGGAAAAGGCCAAATATGTCTGAGGTCACTTTTGGCTAATTAATATGGCAACAAGTGCTGATTAATTAGTTTGGGCCTGAAATTAGCTAATTTTTTGCAATGCTATAGGCCGTAGATTTATGAGCACTTCTTCTCCAAGACAAACAATACTCTGAAAATGTTGTTTTCGGGGTGCATTCACCCTGAAAATTACTACCTGGGTTTCTCAGAACTTCAACAGCTATTATTTTTATTTCATTTAAATGCATGTTTTAATTTAGTTTTACCCGATGGAAAATCTTACCACCCACGGCATCCAGTGACAATCACTTGCCTTATCATGATCCACTCTGCTTGGTGTGTACCTGCATGTCAGAGCAAATTAAAAAACCTTTGGGATTGAGGTCCAGATTTTCAGATCAGCTGGACATCATAGCAGGCAAAAGGTGTTGAGGCCTCAATGAAAAACATGGTCCTCTGGTCATCAACATGCTTAACACCCAGACTTGCTGACTCTAACCACTTGGCCAGTGAACTACCAATTTTGGTGATGATTTATTGCTGTGCTGTGGTGTGTCTGACTTGTGGATACCCAGAAGTCCAGGAGCTCAGAAATGGTGGGGAAAATTCCCCTTACACCTACACAGAGAAACTCTGCTCTTTGCAGTGGATGTGCTCTGGGTGTGGATTGCAAACATGTTGTCAGACTAATAATTATTAAATTGATATGGGCATGGATAGTGATGCTTAAGAAATATTGGACTCTTGTTCACAGATTACCGTAGCAGAAGGGCCCACCACTGTGCCTGGCTCAGGGAATCCCTGTGCAAGAGATTTAAACTGAGTTTGGCTTCCATTGTCCATCCAAATGCAACCACTTTGGAAATAAATACTTGGAAATGGGAGTGGCTGCCTGTGCCCCGCTGAGGGCTCAGCTCTGCTGCTGTTGCAGCAGGTCAAGAAGCAGGATTTCCTTTGCATGGGACTCTTTTAGCTTTAATTTTGCAAATCAGGATGAAACCATGAGTGTTCACATTTCTCATGTGCTGGAGGCTGTCACCATGCTCGATGACAAAATGTCTGCTATTAAAAGAAAAAATCCATGGAACAGCTACAAATGGCTGCCAGTTCTCAAATCCAGAACAAACCCTGGGACAACAGCAGTACCCAGAGTGGAAGATCAC
>VZDJ01000216.1:4839999-4885417 GCA_008694505.1 Cyanoderma ruficeps | reverse complement strand
ATCCATCCATCCGTCCATCCATCCATCCATCCATCCCACGTGACTCTCCACCTCTCCAGGGGAGTGATTATCAAATTTTACCCGAGGCACCCAATAATATTTCATCTGGGACACATTTTTTGCCACTGAAGCCTCTTTAGTTGCAAGTTTTTCTCCTCCTCCTCTTCTTTTCCTTTAAGCTGGTAGGTCTGCCTGTTGCCCAGAGCCGGGAACCATTCAAACCAGTCTGGCAGGAGGCTTCTCCTCCTTGACAGGACTATTCTCACATGAAAATTTATGTGAATTAGCAGGGCCTTCATTAGGTGAGTCCCATGGTTAGGTGTGGAAAGGTGTGCATTCCAGGGGGTCTGTTTATCCCAGAGGTGACAGAAGCCAGAGTCCCGTGGCTGCCATGCAGAAACCACCCCACGGGAGATCCTGCAGATGTGGAAACCTCAGAGAAGACTCTGCGACCCAAAGTCCTTCAGGGTTTTATTTGCCAAAGATTAAGTCACTAATGTCGATCTTCTATTCCATTTAATTTCATTTCTGGGAACTGACTGCAAATCCCTGACCTTGTGTGGTCCCCCCAGAGCAGCCTGTGCAGGGCAGCAGTTACGACCCACCACGTTTTCCATCTCGTTATAGCTGAGCACTTATTGACTTTACAGCCTGTTCATGTCCTTTCTGCACCACTGTCCTGTGCTGCTGAGTGCCTGCCTTGTCTCACGCCCCAGAGGGAACGAGTGACACGGATCTTCAGACTTCAGATCCTTGTCTGAAGTGTTTTGTTGGGAGCTAAAATGCACCAGAGTCTTCCGCTTGGATTTCCACTGCTGTGTGGTTGCTCCAGTCTCCAGGTTATGCTTTTTAATCCTGTTATCCCAGAGCTGCTTCAGAATGTCTTGTCCCACAAGTCTCTTTCCAACTCACGTTTTTGCAGCTTGCCAAGCTTTTTTTGCCACTTTCCCCTACAACACCTTTTCCCTTTTTGTGATTTCTGAGCTCTCTGAGCTGCTTTTACATGAAACCACAAGCAAATCCTTCCCGAGGCTTCATCATCCATTCTGCTGCTTCTGCTCTATTTCCTGGGAAGTTTGAGCTGGTTTTCTCACTTATTGTCCAAGTATTTAATAGCACCTACTTCTCAGCTGCATACTTGAAGGAAACCCTTAAATTTCAGTCTTGCTCTTCACTGTCCTGTTGTTTGCCAAGATAGTCTGAAAAAAAATGATTGTATGAAATTGACTCTTTGCATTATTGGAACCCAAACAGGCCTGTGCAGCTTAGCAGAGGCTAATGGACTCAATTGCTCATTTATTTTCCTTCATTCAGTTGTGAAAAGGGTTTTCCAGAGAGCAATTCACTCCAAATGGTTTAGGTCTGGATGAAACATTTTTTAAAAAGTGCTTATTTCTCTTCAGCTTCTGCTGTTTCCAGCCTGCTGGGACTTAAAAATTCAGTGTAATGTTAAACATTGGCACCTCTATTTGGCATATTCCTGGACATCATGAGCTGCACTTTGAACAGTGATGTTAGTAGTGATAAGATCTTGCCAACTCTTAATTAAGACTAGACAAGATAGCAATGCTGCATTTAGGCTGATCACAAGCTGATCTGATCAGCTGATCATATAAATTTAGTCTGATCAGATCTCAAGCTCAGGCTTTTGAGAGGGACTGGAAAGTTGTATTACCTGGTAGGCATTTCCTCCCTGGTTATGCCATGCAAACTTCAGTGTCAAAGCCATCAGCATATCAATCTTCATTTGGCATTTGCAGCTGGTCATGCAAACAGTTTTTAAACCCTTGCTGGCTCTTTAAACCCTGCTGCTCTTGGTAGGCATTTTTCAGTGGAAGGTCCTTCAGTGGCCTCTGAGCTCCACACCTTGTGTGTAAGACGTAGCAGAAATAACAGATTGCTGCATGTTTTGCCTGGTTTGTGGTTAATACACAGTGGAACTGGGAAATTAAGGAGACCTATAAATAGCAGGTCTTGTATATACACCTGAGTCTGCTGAGCACTGGACCACCTGCAAGGAAACCAGAGCTGGAGCTGAACACCTCCAGCAAAGCAGTCAGCCCTCCTTCTCTCACTGTGAAGGGAAAGAGCTGAGTGTGCCCTCCATGGGCAGGCAGGAGCTGGTACTGCCTGTGGGGCTGCAGCAGCTGGCAGCACCTCCCAGCCAGGAGGAGAATTCACAGAATTCACAGAATCACCAGGTTGGAAGAGACCTCCGAGATCATCGAGTCCAACCCAGCCCCAACACCTCAACTAAACCCTGGCACCCAGTGCCACATCCAGGCTTGTTTTAAACACATCCAGGGATGGTGACTCCACCACCTCCCCAGGCAGGCCCTTCCAGTACTTTATTATTCTTTCAGTGAAATCTTTTTTTCCTAATATCCAGCCTATATTTCCCTTGGTGCAGCTTGAGGCTGTGTCCTCTCATTCTGTCAGCTGCTGCCTGGAGAAAGAGACCAACCCCACCTGAGCACAGCCACCTTTCAGGGGGTTGTAGAGAGTGATAAGGTCACCCCTGAGTCTCCTTTTCTCCAGGATAAACAACCCCAGCTCCCTCAGTCGTTCCTCACAGGGTTTGTGTTCCCAGCCCCTCTCCAGCCCCGTTCCCTCCTCTGGACGTGCTCAAGTGTCTCAATGTCCTTCCCAAACTGAGGGGCCAGAGCTGGACACAGCACTCAATGTCCATTCTAAACTGAGGAGGGTGCACACATAGATCTGCAGAGGCTTAAAAGGGGCTCAGTGACAGCCTTGGTGATGCTGCTCCCACTGTTATGCTCTGGAGTAGTTCTGGGCTGGCCTAACTTGCCATCTTGCTGCCAGACCCTCGGGGGGAAGCAGAAGTGGCCCTGCTGCTGGGGTAGGCAGGTGTGGGAACCCTAAAAATCTCCTCTTCTGTCCCTGATCCCTTCAGCATGCTGGAATAAACTTCTGCTGGAACATATCGTACAAAAGGCCCTCCTCGCCTCTCCTTCCTGGGCCTTTCTGTAGCTTGTGTGGATGTGTGAGCTTGACTGCTCTGCCTGGATTCTTCCCAAGTGGCCTTTCCACGGGAGATGCTTGTTTGGATAGGGAGCAGCTCCACATCTAAGAAGCACATTGCTACAGGCAGAGAGCTCTTCTGCATCAGCCCTTTCCCTGTGCTACTCCCAAACTGAGGGCAGGAGCCAAGGGTTGTCTGAAATCAGCATTTCCTGGGTGGAAGGCAGAGGATGCCCTTTTTTTTTTTAATGAAAGTAAGATCTAAATATGTCTTAAATAAAGATATTAGGTCTTGGTAAAACTCATCTGGCTTCTGAGTCCATTAGACTCAAACACCAGAAAAGTTTTAAACCTCTTCAGCTGCTCTCCCTCTGTAGTTTACCTCGGTCCTTTCTGTTCTTTGAATAGAACTTTTGAGCTGGGAGAACAGGATCTGCTGGGGTTGCTGATGTGAGCCTGCCTTTGCAGCCACAGGGCCCCAGCCTGGGCTCCATGGGTGTGGTCACTCCCCATCACTCTGGAGCAAAATGGAGAAGGGAAGAGGAGCTTTTATGGAAGGTTGAAAGCCAGAGATTCATGTGTCAGATGGAAGGAGGAAGTTGAGTTTGCAGGGAAGGAGGAAGAGGGAGTGTAAAAAGGTGTGAGGACATCAGCAGCTGGTCCTCAGAGCACTGGGACTGAGGCCGTGTGGTGTGCTGTGGCTCCATGGAGATGCATGAACTCCAGCAGGACCCGTCACAGGGTTCCAGCAGCCCAGGGTTCACTTTCTTCTTCTTCCATCTGGAAAGAAAATCACTGAATGCAGTTTGGATGGTGATGGAATGGAGAGAGGCGAGTGACAGATCATCACAGCCTCATGTACAGAGGTTTTGGCTCATAAGGAGGTGCAGGCTTCAGGTGAAACTTCCTCTGGATCACCTCTTTCATGGCAGCCCCCTGCTAGGAGGGCTGAACTTCTCTTTGCATGTTTCCCTCTCCAACTCAGCCACCTGGGTTTGCAGCATTGGTGAGAGCTGCAGACCTGTAGCAGCAATGGCCTGGCCCAGTCTGGAGCAGATGATGGCCCAGGAGTGAGGAGGAAACATCCACACCCAGAGAAAAGCTCATGAGCTTCATCCTCCAAAGAATCCAGGATGAAGAGACATGGAGGAAAGTTTAAAGCTTTGTCAAGGAGAGCCCAAGGGTGGCTCTGGTAATGCTGCTTCAGTGCAGTGAGCCCATCATGTTGCATATTTACATGTTCAAATCAGTGACAACCTCTACGCCTTCCCCAAGTGTAGATCCCATCAATAGCAGCTTTATGCAGGCAGGAACAGAACCTGGGGACTGGAGCACCAGCACGGTGTCAGGGGAAGTTAGTACAAATTGCTCCATCGACTGGACATGAAAGCAAGGAGTGATATCACTCTTAAAATAAGAAACCTAATGTAATGTGCTTTAATAGCTGAATAATTGCTGTGAGCAAAGAAAGAGGCTTTTGTGAGGGAGGATCAGTGAGAGCCAGGAGTGAGTGCTCATGACATCACGGGCAGTGCACAAGAGGAACTTTATTCTCACAGCTCCACAAGAACGGCTCGTCGAGCTGCCAGTCCCAGATAACTCGGTGGGAGACTTTAGAGAAGAGTTAATAAAATGATTGATTTGCAGCTGGAAAAAATTAGAGCCTGAAAACTGGCAGGCTGACATTTTTTTGAAAGATGTACTAGAAACCTCCCCCACTTTTTTTTTTTTTTTTTTTTGAGAAGAAGGTCATTTGCACCTTAATTTGGAGCTTGCAGCACTTGAACTGGTATTTTTGGGGGAGTCACTGTCAGTTACCCTTCATGGGAAGCGGTTGTCAAACTATTATCATCCTAATTTAGCTATGTAAAAAATAGATCTTAAAAGTCTGTACCTTCTTATGGGAAGGAGTGGGTTTAAAATATTTTATTTTAATTTGCCAGCTGTGGATCAGACCCAAAACCTTTATGCAACTCACGCATTTCTTATTGCTGGATTTGAGTGCAGCTTGTTTTCTTTACGTGTTAGGAAAAACTGTCAACTTTGTCTCAACTCTGTATATATTTTTACGGTGGTTTACAAGCACAAGGCAAACTAAGGGTCCTTTCACAACTTTTGGAGCTGGTCCATCTTTTTCTTTTTTTTTTTTAAGAATTTACTTTGTAAAAAATACTTCTTAAGGTTGAAACCCATGATTTACTGTTGATAGAAACAAAATGGCGGGACACTGCATTGTGTCTTTGCAGAGAAATAGTTTTTGGGGTTTTTTTTAAATGAAATTTCTCAGGCACAATGGTAGAGGCAGCTCCAGGAGCCGTTTGCACCCCAGTGGTCTGCAGCAAAAGGCAAAAGCATCCATAAAAAGTAGATGTTGAGAGGCAGCACTTTCATGCTTTCAATCTTCAACCACTCATTTAAAACCAGGTTTTTATTTTTGGTGTCAATGTGTTTGAGCCATCAGTTGTACAGCTAATAAGGCACAAGTCTGGCTTTCAGAAATCTTTCATGGGCTTCCAAAGATGTAACAAAACTTGCTTCAGACTGGATTTGACTCAGACTAGACGTGGAAAAAAACACCTTCAGAAACGCCTGTGCAGTTGAGGGTAATCACGTAAGATGCAATGAACAGAATTTAGAAGGACATGGTGTTTATTGCAGAGGAAGAGAAAATAAAGGAAAATAGGGCCAAACATCAGCAATATACACTTTGAGGCAACCACAAACACTGTGAGATTATGTCCAAAGCTCATCTCTGTTATTAAAGCCACTTGAGAAAGTGAGTGTCTGCAAAAGAGCAGCAGGATTGATGAACTTTAGTCTCTCTCAGGAGAAAATGTAGAGTCTGTGTTGGCTTTTTCATGAGATAATTATCAAGCTGTTTGTGCTTTTAAGGAAGGATAGAAAGGACCAAGGTAAACTACAGAGGGAGAGCAGCTGAAGAGGTTTAAAACTTTTCTGGTGTTTGAGTCTAAGGGACTCAGAAGCCAGATGAGTTTTACCAAGACCTAATATCTTTATTTAAGACATATTTAGATCTTATCTTCATCAAACAAAATCATTGGTATATCAACAGTCTGTTATCACAACTTTTGGAGTCTTGTCAAGTAAATCTACTTAAGGAGTTGTGCTCTGTGCTAAAAACCTCCTAAACTACTCAACAACTCTCCCACGCTAAAAATAGCCCTCAGTTTTACCTAAATGTATGCTGACATGTCAAATTAATTTCATTTCCTCCTTGGGAAGGAGAGCCAAGTGATGGCTTTTGAATCAGGAGGCTTTTGACAGTGTTTGGATTGATGCTCTCCTAACTCAGGGCACACCAAGTGAAAGACGTAATTTCAATACACACTTGGTTGAAAAAACACCTCATGAGAACAAAAATTATCTTAACAAGCCATGCAGCTGATTAGGAACCCAGCAATGTAACATTCAGTGAGAACTGTAAAAGGGGACATTTTAGGAGAACATGAATGCACAAGCACCACATCAAAACTAATTGACTGAAAAATGGTCTGGCGTAAAAATGGATCACAAGTTAAACATGGGCCAAAATGGCAATAGAATGGAAATTCTCACTCAAATCTCATTCAGGGATGTATGGAGAAAACTTCTGTGCTTCCTTCGTGTGTTTAACGTCTCGTCCAAGACACTGCATCCCACTTTGAATCCAGTACAGTGGAAGGAGAGAGGAGCTGCAGGCTGGAGGTCAGGACAGTGTTGTGAAGTGCAGGAGGGAGCAGCTGCAGAGAGCAGCTGAGGAAGGTCCAGGTGGTTGGTTCAGAGGAGAAGGGCAGGAGGTGACTCTGAGGTGCTGTGGGAGGTCAGTGTCTTGGGTTGCAATATATAACCCAAAGCATGTATTCTATTCCCAAACTGTTGAAACCAGTTGAAAAGGTGTTTATTCTTTTAACTCGGGGGGTGAAGGGGCAGGTGCCTTCTGCCAATGGCCAGCTGTTAAACCAGCTGGGGCCATGTTCTTTATCCCTTCCAGGACCCATCCTCCCTCCAGGGGATATCTGCTGTTCATGGGCCATCCAGGCTCACTGCAGGGCTGATACAATTCCATCATCCCATTGGGAGATGCCCCACCCAGGGGGAGGAGCCCAGCATTCCCACCTGGATCAAAGCTGGGATTCAGAACACCAGCACATCCTGTCTGCACTGGATTCCCAGAGGGAGACCAGACCCATCTCAGCACCACTGGGCCTTCAGAAGAAAACTTCACACTTCCACAGGATCATCTCTGCTCCAACAGAACCACACCTGTCACTACAGGAGGACTTGACTGGACTGACACCAACACCCTGACCAACAGGGTGTCAGGCTGTGTTCTGACTCTGTCAGGGTTTCTAGGATTTTTGCTTGTTTGTTTGCTTGGCTTTTTGTACCACTACATTTGTATTTTTTAATACTCCTAGTAAAGAACTGTTATTCCTATTCCCATATCTTTGCCTGAAAACCCCTAATTGCAAAATGATAATAATTTGAAGGGAGGGGATTTACATTCTCCATTCCAAGGAGAGCTCCAGCTTTCCCTGGCAGACACCTGTCTTTTCAAATCAAAACAGTCAGGGACTGGCTGGGGCCTTCACGCTGCAGGAAGAAGAACCCATCAGCATTGCTGGGCGTTCTGCAGCCTGCTGGAGGAGCTGAGTGGCTCAATCTCATCCTTTTCTCTGGAATACTCCTTGGAAAAGCTCATGATGAAGCTTACCACCAGTGCCATTTGCTGGGTGGGTATCAAGGGAGGAGGAGGAGGTGTGGGGATGCTGGTCCTGGCTCTGACCAGGAGGTCTCAGCAAGTGCCACCACTTAATGATTTTGTGATTCTAGGATTCTTCATCTGGAGCATTTTCATTTTTCGCAAATGTTTGTATCTTTGTCATAATGCTGTTTCTTATTGAATATTTTCTAACTACAATGAAAGTTTTTCTTTCCTTTTGTACCGCTGGGTTTTCAGTGTTTCCCATTTCTGCGGAGGCGAGGTACAGTGATTAGCAGAGCAGGCAGTCAGGCAATCCTTTAAAATGCCAGGCTGATCTATTTTTCTTTAAATTAAACCCCCAACTAAAACAGAAACCAGCAGTTCAGGGGTGGAAGCCACAGGAAGATTATTGTTAAGAAGAGAAGAACAGAAGGATAAAATGTGTAGCTTTTGAAAAGTGCTTTCTGTAATGACACAGTTCTCTCTGTTTGCAGATGACAGAATAAATTAAAAATATTTCTGCCAGTCTAAAGATACTGATTTAGAAAGCCAAGGTTGCCTAATGGACTGGAATATCATCTCCATGTTTTCAATTTCCTCCGTTTTACCCAAATCATTCACTTCAATAATTAAGGCATAATGAACTGAACAGTTTTCCCCTTTATACCCAACTCTCTCTGGATAGAGATTCAAAACAATAATTTAAAATAAAAAGGAATCCTGTCTGCAGAACATGCCTGCAGATAATGGGAATATCCTTCACTTTCCCTCTCCTGGGGTTTTTCCTGGCTGCCCTTCTGTCAGCTGCCATTCCTGGGGATGCTGTTAGGGGCCATCCTCCTTCAGGATGATCTATCCAGACCCACATTCCTCACACAGATACAGCCTCCTGCCTAGAAAACAGGTTTGTGTCCGTCCATACAGACAACCTCATTGATTAGGTAGAAGGAAAAATGGGCTAAACTTAATTACAGCTCCTCTTAAACTTTTCTTGACCTCTCCCTGATGCTGTCACCTCTCAGATCAGACCTTGCCCAGTCTGTGACAAGGATCAGGGAAAGGCAGGGCTGCCCTTGGCCAAGAAATTGTGCAGAAAAGGGGGTTTTCCACAAAATCTGCATTTTTCAAAATCCAGTGGGAAAACAGTATAAACACTGACCAGTTCATGCAGGAGAACACTCCTAAATCTTTACACCCAGGTGTAGGCAAGGACAGCCCAAGGCCATGAGTGTGACCTTCACTCCCTGTCCCCAGCAGGGACATGCAGATGTCCCCAGCAGGGAATTCAGTGATTTCCCAGTGATTCCCAGCCTTGTGCCAGCAGCAGCTCTCCTGGCCCATGACCAGCACCCTTCAAACAAGTCATAGACAAAGGCTTGGGCTTTTTCAGGATCAGGGGTTTTTAAAGTGCTTTGTGTAACAAACGTGTCAATCGAGACAGGTCAACATTTAATAATTTTAAGGGAGCAAAATTATTTCTGTTTTTTTCCTAAAATCCATCCAATGCCCATGCTTCCCCCTGTCACAGTCTGCTGCCTCTGACCACCTGGTGCATAAATAAATTAGTTATGAGATTTTCCAAGCAGTAAACTTTCTTCTTTGAANAAAAAAAAAAAACAAAGAAAAGAAAAAAGAAACAGCAGTATCTAAGAGTTTTCCATGCTAGACTCTGGGAACTTTTCAGAGCCATGAAGTATTTATTTTAGGGTTTGGTTGTTTTTGGATTTTTTTTTTCCCATTAGGTCCTAATTCTCAATATTTTATAAGAAGTTAAATTATCCAGGAGAACTGAGTTGTCATTTTGGGGGAAAGTAAAAATCCCAAAAGGCGTTTGCCTAATTAGAAAATGACCATCAAATGTGGAGTGCAAAGAGCATTTTGGATGGAGAGAACTGAGCACAGAAGGAACCGAGCACAGACTTAAAAAAATCAGAACTGTTTGTTTTTGCTTCAAAGAGGATCAGTTTTAAGAACTGAGCCGACTGCAGTTAATTTAGAATCCTTTCTATTTCACCCAAAAAGCAAAACAGTGCTTTTTATTCTTTTCTTTCAATCCCACTTCCATCTCTGAGCCCTGGACCAAGCCCCTCCTGGCTCCCCATGTGCCTTCATCCCACCACAGCATTTCTCTGCCCTGTGCATGCTCAGCTCAGGACAAGTAAGAATTTGAGGGCCCAAATTTAATCCCTCTAATCCCAGGACTGTCTGTTCAGACCTTGCAGCCCCCAGAATACTATTTTTGTGTATTGTGAAAGCTCAGAAAGCTCTGTCAATGCCAGAGCAACAAGTCCTCTGGGGAGCTCCAGACCTCTTGGCTCAGGGAGAAGGGAGGGGGAGAGGGGCTGAGAGAATGGGGACGTGTTTATCAGAGTGAAGCCACCATGAGACAGGTAAAACACCAGTTCTAGGTCTTCTCCTTCAACAAATCAGTTTGGCTGGAACACGCTGTGCTCTGCCTTGGCACACATAAAACTCATGGGCAAACAACAGAAATTTCCACCCCAGGAAGAAGGAGGGAGTGATGGTCCAGATGTGGGATACAGGGTGATGCCTTGGGAAGGCTGAGCTGGAACAGAGACTGGACTGAGCTAGAGAATAAAGTAGATATTTATTAAAAGGCCTTTAAGGACACACCTTGGACAGGACAAGAGCCTGGCCAGGGCTACACCCAAGGTGGACCCAAAATGGTCACAAAATGGACAAACGGTCACCAGGTCTCACACTTTTATAAGTTTTGGTCCATTTGCATATTGGGGTTTAATTATCCAGTTACAGCTTCAGATTATGAAGTCCCATCCTTCTTGTTTTCTCTCTTCAGCCCACCCTTGTTTGTGCTTTTGGGCCTGAAAGTTGTCCTTGGTGTGCAGCAGGAAAAGGATTTGTTTTGTGTCCCTGCTGTGTGCAGAGCTGAGTGACACTGACTGTGAGCTCAGAACTGCAGCCCTGGGCAGCACAGAACCTGAAATACATCAAAGATAAAACTTAAGGGGACGCCAGTGAGTGGGGGCAGGTGGCCCTTGGGCACCCATCTGAACATTCCTTGGTGGGAACACACAGGTTTCTATCAGTTCACTCTGGACTGAACGCTATCAGGGGAAACCCAATCTTGGCTTATTTCAGACCTTGTCTAAGCACAAAAAAATTTCTCCCATGACCCACTTCTGTATCAGGACTAGCTGGGCTCTCTGCTGACACACCCAAGGCATGGCAGTGTCACAAGATGTCACCATTGTCCTCACAGAACTTTGTGCCTGCCCTGCTGCCCCTGCAGAGGCTGAGAGCTGCAGCACTCACATGGCCGGGGGCCGATGAACGCTGTGATGGTGCAGCACGGGGGGGGGGGCGGGATTGGAATTTGCCATAACTTTTCTCATTAATTACATTCAAAGGTTATTAATTATGAACTCGCTTGTCGACATTCGGCTGTTTTACTGTCCAGGAGGCAAAGCTGGGTTGGACACAAAGAGCGAGAGGTTTGTGCTTTCCTCTGATGAACCAGCCACCTTCTCTCAACACTGTCTCCATCTCACCCCCTCTTTGTCCCCCAAATCAGGAAAGAATTTGCATTATTCTTCTGAAAGCGTTAATTGAGAGGAGAACAAATGGAGTTCCAGGCAATTTGAAGAAGCCTCATTACTGCCTGAGGGCTTGTTTTGAATCAATGTCCATCAAAACAACAATTGCACTGCCCTGGCCCAACACCAAAACTGTACTGGGAGGGCTGGGACGGGGAGAGACGGGGTTTTGTTCTCCAGGAGACAGTTGTGCACCTCTAATGATGACCATTGCAGCCAGCTCCTGGCTGATTGCTGCACACTCCAGTGCATCCTTTGCAGCGTTAAACTCTTATTATCCAGCAGCAGGATGAAGCCCAGGGCCCGGGACACGCCGGCCTCCACCCCGTGTGGTGGCTCCCAGACAATGTCACACTTCTCTGCCCGGAGACCACCCGCAGCAGGAGGTGCCACTTGCAATTAGGATGGGGTTTTTTTTCTGCTTTGCCTGACTTTTTCCCAGCTGGAGGAGAGCTCCAGCCTGGGTCAGGGTGAGCTGTGAATGCTTTGCAGAGAGCTCAAGGGGATGAAGTATCTTCTGCTTCTCTGCACAGGAAGGGGGCACAGGGAAGGCTCCACAGGTTTTCAGCTGGGCTCTGCAACAGCTCCTGGAGCTTTTTTATTTTATTTTTCTCTTTCCTCTTGCATTTTCCTTTCCCCTTGGCCGAAATTCCCATCTTCAGTCACTTTTCAGTTCATTGGGTGGCATGAGCTCCTCTATCTCCAGGCATGTTAGGTGTCTAAGGAAGGTGGAAAAGTCAATGTGGAAACACAGAAGTCTAAGACAGGGTTCAGGGTGTTCCTGCCTCTCTCCATTACCCTTATGGACATCAACCCGTCATCTTTTCTTCTCCACAACTCACTCCCTTAAGGTGCTGCATTATCCTGAGTTGCCTGGTAATTCTTGAATGTGTCAGAAGGATGTAAGGGGTGGAAAGAGAAGAGTTTTTTTTTCCAGCAGCATATAAGGCTGCTTGGACCCAGAGATTTTGTTTTCAGCCCACCTATCTGTGCTTTCTGGGTGAGCAGTATAAGGGCTATAGGCAGGATAAGGGTAAGCAGAATAAGCTGCCCACTGGGCCAGCAGATTTCTCCCCTGATGCTGGACAAGCTCTGTGGGATGATCACTGAATTCAGACAGAGCTTAGGGACATCCTGTTAGGGGTAAGAGCAATCATTTTAACATGCTGTAGCTTGTTAAAATCATTTTAGCTTGCTTTGTGGTTGCTCGTGGTAAGTGGTGCTGAAATACCAGCGTGACAGAAAAGGAGCTGGGCTGAGCCTGCCTTGGATAAAAGCTTTGGTAGCCTGAGCTCTACATGTGCAGCTCATCACCACCACGGTCCTCCTGCAAGTGCCCAGCTGATCCAAAGTGGTCCTCCAACAACCCAATAGTAACTGTTTTCTCTAAACATTTACAACCAACAAAATGTGCCTGTGTACACCCAGCAGAGAGCCGAAGAGAAGAACGGCAGCTGCTCCTGCATTCCTGCTGGAGCTTGTATATATTCCAGGGCTTTTTAAAGCATCTATTTACATTTTCAATTTTGGATACCTCTTCACTTCCTGAGGAGACTTGGCCAGCTCCAGTGCTGGTGCAAAGAGGGTGAATTGCCCTGACAGGGGCACAGCCACCCTCCTCCCTGCCAGGCAGAGGGCCAACCTGGGGGCTTGTCCATGGCACACATGTGGGCCTCCTGCTTTGCTTGTGACACCCTGTTGATTTTTGCCTTTTCTTTGGTATATTCTCTCTATTCTTTGCACATATACTTGTAGCCTTGTAGTCTGTTGTTGTAGCTTAGCTTCAGTGTTCTCCTAGGCAGAAAGACAAAACAAATTCCAGGACCCCTCTCCTATCTTGGTTCTCCTTAGGAACCAAGGTTGAGACCAGCTCTTCCAGACATGGTTTTTATAAACAACATTCATTCCTCATCTGAGGGAGGAAGATTTAGAAGGTACTAGAAGTGGGGGATGACTTCACCGAGTGCGCTTCTAATTGGGGATTATTGTCAGATATGCTAATTTGCAGAATCTATAAAAATTGTGTACGTGTTGTGCAGGGTGTGCATCTTTGGTGCTTTCCACCTGACAAATTATGCAGCTAAGGATCCTTATATAAAGGTGACCTCTTTTATCACCCTAACTGTGTCTGGCTCATAATTCTAGGACCAGCAAAAAAGGCATCACTTGTCCTTATGAAAAAAAGCCCTGGCACTTGGCAACCTTGCTGAAGGGTCCAGGCTGTGATCTGTGCTGGGCTCGTACCTTGAGGCACCACCTGAGGTCCCTGGGACCTCCCCACCTCTTGCCCCAGCAGGCAGGGATGGTGCTGAGGGAATATTGCACATCATGGAAGTGGGGCAGCTCAAGGCTGAGAGCCATGGGGAAGCACCCTGGACATCCCATTTTCACCTGCAACACTGCAGCTCCTCTGCTCTCAAACTGCAGCACAGCCACACACAGGCAGCTCAGAGTCTCTTAGAGGTGGATAAGTTGTGTTGGCTTCAGCAAGGAGCATCAGCCCATCACTGGGGCTGCAGGAAACAGCCTGGCTTTCTGCTCTGCAGGAGCCCTGCTTCTCCCCAGCTCCTTCTGGGGGAAGTAATGAAGCTACCGAAGCTTGAGAGGAGAGAAAGTGGCATCCAGCCCATGCTGGGCTCTGGGAAGCTGTATTTTTATCAGACAGCATGTGATAATTTCAGTCTTTTCCTCCTTAATGATGTCTTGGAGCAGCACAATTCCCATCTCATTCCCTACAGAGGAGAATGCTTCTCTTATTGCCCAGAGAAGCAATTCTGCCAGGGAAGCAAAGGGACAGGCAGTTGTGTGTTTCCTCCTAGGATTACACTCCCCTTGGGAAGACTGCACACCTCCAGGACGAGTGTCCCTGCTCTCCCAGGTGGGACATTGCCAGGAGAGGTGTCTGCAGCCATCTCACTCCTCCTGGCCTCAGGTGAGCCGTGGATGAAAGCTGTAAAATGTCAGGATGGGTGTTTTTGATGGGAAGGCAGCGTGGCAGTGTCCCATCTCTGGAAAAGGGCTGTTGGCTGGGGCAGTCAGGGTTCTGCTGACCAAAGAGCTCCCAGAGCATCACCCCAGAGCAGCAGCATCCCCCAGGCATATCCCAAAGGCACAGCCCTTGCTGGAGCAGGGACACAGTGCTGGGGGACAGACAGACAGACAGCTGCCAGCTCCCAGGGGGATTTGGTGGGAAATTCTCCCAATTTCTGACCCACAGTGCTGTGTCGTGTCAAGGATTAAATTCCTTCTGACAGACCAACCTGAGGCTCATGGGTGTGTGTTACAAGGAGGCATAAATGCTGTCTACAAGGTTAACGCTTTGCTCATCACAAAATATAAAATAGGTGCGAGTGCTGAGGCTGGTTTTGGAATCTCAGAGCTCTCTGATTTCTGCTAACAACGTGCCTTGAAGCTGCAGGTAATTGAGGAGGTCAGGGGAAGAGGAAAGGGGCACCCTGGGGTGATATCTGATGCCTCCCCTTCTTTCCCTTCTCTTTTCCCTGCTTTTGCATGGAGGGGATCCTCAAAGCAAAAGATACACATTTATATTTGCTTCATTCCAGGTATTTTTTCTTTGGATGGAAAGATAAAAAGCCTTTTCATACAGTGAGACACAAATGATCTTATATATTAAACAAAATGCTGACTATTTAAGTCCAAAACCATCCATGGGGGGTTTTCAGAGCTTTGCCCAAGGACCAGAAGGGAACTGGAATATCCTGTGCAATGTGATAGAATATCCTATAACTCCTTCTGCAGGGCAGGATCCCACAAACCCAGGTGTTCCCCTGGTACAACACAGGGAGCTCCTTCTCTCCCCCAAGCTGCCTCCCATTCCCTTTAATTATCTGGTGCACCACAGCAGGTATCTTGCACGGTTGGTCACCTTTAATAGCTGCTCAACAGGAGAGATTTAATTAAATTAGCAAGTTCAAAAACAAACGTGGAAATGAAGAGAAAATAGGCCTGGCATGTTAAACATAAAAAAAAACCTCCATCACTTAATGTCACAGTGACATTAACAAATGACGTTCACCACTAATTTTCCAAATGACCAAGTCTGATACCTGATGGAGATGCAGGGAATTCCAGTTTAATTCCCTTTTGATCATTTCCCTTCACATGACGGAAGATGGGAACTGCTCACCAGTGACACAGTGCTTGGCCCCAAGAGGAGAGGCAATTCTTTATGGAGGGCGAGTTCAGGTTTTGTCTTGGTGCAGCATCAGTGTGACCAGAGACCGAGACAGAGAGAGAACAAGGAGCAGCAGTGTTTTATCAGAGCAGGTTTGGATTCCTGGGCTCAGCCGGGCTGGCTGATCAGCTTTGCTTCCATGTGGCTGCACCTCCAGAGAGGACATAAAGACCTGAGCAGGGTAAAGCACTGCAATTTCATAGCAGTTAACAGCAAGAGACCATAAAAGCTACATTGCTTTTTTTGCTTTAGCCTCCCCTTGAAGATCCATCTTCTTGTGCCTACGTGAATCTCTGATGAATCCCTAAAAGCCGTGGGTTTATTTATATTTCTGTGCCGCTCGTTCCTGTTTGCTCGTCCCCTGTTAACTGCCACCATCTGCTTTCACCTCTGTGAGCTGTGCTGTGCATCCCATCTTGGACTCTGCTTTTAGTCCCAGATTTCATAAATAAACCTTACAAAAAAAAACCAAAACCCACGATGCCTTAAGTTTCAGCTTTCATGTATTTCAGATTCTGTACTGCCTAGGTGTTCTGAGCTCACAGTCAGTGACACTCAGCTCTGCACAGGGCAGGGACACAAAACAAATCCTTTTCCTGCTGGACACCAAGGACAACTGTTACAAGTTTTCAGGCCAAAAATCACAATCAAGGGTGGCTGAAGACAGAAAACAAGAAGGATGGGACTTCATAACCTGAAGCTGCACTCTTTGTCAGGACTCAGGGACATCCCAGGCAAACCCAGAAGTTCCCAAAAGGTCCATTCCCTAATGGTCATCTCTCCACATTCCCATGGAGAGGATAATGAGCTCTTGGCTGCCCTGCATTTGCTAGGATGACACTCCAGGAAGGTCTGTGCCATTGGGGTATTTAATTTACTAAATTAATTTATGAAAACCCCATCTCAGGCCTGCAGAGCCCCGGTGCTGCTCACAGCTGCGGCAGATGCTGCTCAAAGCCTCAATTTGATTTAGTTTAGGTTTCAAAGGCAGCATGTAAACATTCCCAGTGAAGACACTTCTTCCAAGGGGCTCAGCCAAGTGGGGTTTCCTTCCTCGTGTTTATGGGAAAGCATTTTGTTTAGATAGAAAAGCAAATAAGCAAATCCCCACATTCCTCTCCGGCACATCTCAGCCAGCTCGCCAGCCTCTGGGATGGAGATTTAGCACAAACTCGAGGGAAATTTGCATTAATAATCCCTTGTTAACCCCCTGGCTGTGTGTCTGTGGGGCAGAGGCATCACAGCCTGGCTTAGGTGCTGCAAGAGGGTGGGAAACACCACTGGTGATGCAGCCTGCAAACCAAGAGTTACCCTGGGGTGCATTACAGCAGAAAATGCCCCTTTTATGGATTCTTCTTGCCCATGACTCGAACCCACAGCCTGCCCACAGCCCAGGAAGGTTGGAAAAGCTGATATGGCTTGCACTGTGTCCTTAAGAACTATGAAATAAGAAAGAGTTCCCAATTCTGCCCTTCAGGGCAGGTTGAAAATTCACCTCTACATGAACACCAGAGCAAAGGATTTACACCCATGTTGTACCACTCAGAATAGGCTTTAAGTGAGAATTAATTGGTATCTGTATCTCTGAGCAGGGTGAATTTCCCCTGAGCCTGAACAGGTTCTGCCTAAGCCTTCTGTGGAGTTATTATTTCTTTCATTAAAGGGGTAGAAGAAGGGATGAAAATCTCCACTGAGAACAGCTGGCTAATTTTTACTCTTTATTTATAACAACTCAGGTCAGCATCTGATTTCTGGCAAGCAAAGCCCCAAACATCTGCAGGAGGAGAGGCCTCTGGCCCCCCTAGCTTGCTGGAATTTTCCAGCTAATGGGAGATATTTCCCCAGTTAATGACAGTGTCTGTCGAGGTAGGGATGGGGTGACCAGGCCCAGTTTTTGGATGTGTAGCTGGGTGCCACAGGGCAAGGGATGGAGGGAAAACTCAACCTCATGCAGAGCTGGACTCCACAATCCTGCTCCAAGGAGCCAGGTTTGCTTTCTGGGTCTGCTTTAAGGAGCAGGAGCCTCCGAATCTCACACTGGCCTTGTCCAGTTTGCTCCCTGGTTTGTGGGACCGGTGTAAGGGAATGTCACTCCCATGTCCCCACCAACCTTATCAGTCCAGGAACACTGATACCTTGGTCTTCTCAGCTGCAAATTCCCAAGAGGTTTGTGCAGTCAATAAAGCTGGGGAAGCACAGAGCTTTATCCCCACACCTGGGGCAGGTAAGGTCCGCTTCTAAGTGGCTTCTCCAGCTCATCCATTGCCTTCTTAAGGGCTCATCCTTCACCTCCCTGCCCTTGGGATTTGACTCCAAACGCTTCCAAAAGTCATTTTATAGCTGATGAGTTGCATCAGCATGACAAGAGATAGTTGGGATGCACCCAGGGAACCTGCAGAGCGTTGGCTGCATCTCCACTGATATTCACAGGACTGGCACAGGGGGTGAAGGTGAGGAACGAAAGCATCAGGACTGACCTCACCTTCAACTGTGATCAGGGTGAAACCCTCAGAGAGAGGCGTGGGAAGGCCTGAAATCAGTGGAAATCAGTCTGAGAGACTCAGTGGAGCAGTGATCCGGCAGCTCTAAGCCCCCCAAACCCTCTCCATCCTCAAAGTTCAACCCCAAAGCACAGGGAGCCAGTTCCTGACTGGGGACATGCTGGGCATCCACGAGAAGGAGGCATTGCAGGGGTTAAGGCTCTTGGCAGCATTTCAGCGCTACGATGCAATAAAATATTTTATGACATTTTTACAATATTGTGCAATGGGATTTCCAAACCTCAAAAGAAAACAGCGCAGTTAAAGCGAGATGCAGCCGAGCCAGCCCAGCAGGTGAGGCCTTTATCTCTTTCCCCTCCCTCCACCCTTGCTGCAGGCAGCTCCCCATGCCATGGGCCAGCCCAGCTTCCCTGGTGCTCCCCAGCACATCTGTGCTGGCTTTGTGTGCCTGCCACATATTTCCACAGTGAGCACATCCTGCATGTTGCTGCAAACAGCCCCAATAAACACCCGGGCCAAGTGGGCCTGAGCATTACAACATATTAAACTCCCTTCGTCCCCATCCACGGCCTCGAAATTGGCGTAAAAATAACATTTCTTGCGGTGAGATTCCACTGTTGGCATTGTCCGTCAGGTTGTCTCTGAGTCAGGGATCACCTGTTGGGTTATACTCTTTTCTGACCCAGAGATGGGGCAACTGAGAGGTGTTTTAGAAATTTTTTATTCTGTTTTCAGTCCCATGTGAAGGGTCAGACAATATAGGTCTTATAATTCACTTATCTCAAAGTTTACATACAAATACATATTATGTAAACCTCCTGTCAAACTTTAAAAATTCTCTACAAATCCATTTTCTACAGTCACCAAGGCTGTGTGAGCATCCTGGGGAAGAGCATTTTCCCCAGGCACAGGGCATGGGGATGGCTCAGGACCAGAGGGTTGTTCTGGTGATCTTCAGTCGCTGCTCCAGAAATGATGTTCCCCTCTGAACGTGCTGGAGAAGTAGAAAATTGCACTGCAATTCCAAAGGTAGATTTGAGCAGGACTGTTTCTGATTCTTGGGGATCAGAGAACACTCCTTAAAACATGCAGGATCTTTAATCCCCAAAGCTGGGTGGTAGAAGAGGCCTCTTTACCTCCCCCAAATAAGATCTTCCTTCCCCATTTCAGCCCTTCTGGTCACAACATGGGGCAGGAATGTACTTTTATAGTCAAGGCAGCAAGGAGGTTCTTCTGTAATCGCTTTATTCCAGGAACTGGCACTCTAAGAAAAATCCCAAACAGCACAAAGCTTGGCATAAAATTGTACAAATTGGCAACACTACATTCGGAGTGAGGCAAGCTAAGAAAAGCCTAATCCAATCTTATGCTTTGGAGTAACAGCATCGTGGCAGCAGATTGCCTGGGGTGGCTGGGAAAGAAAGGCTTGTCCCAGCATGGGACGTGTCCAGGCTCTCAGCAGAGCAGGGAGACATTCACAGAGGAAACCCCAGTGTCTGAACCTCTGCAGGCAGAGACATCTCCTGCCATGGCTGATTTGTCTGATCAAACAGAGCAAATCTCTCACTCTGATCCTGCTGATGGCTCTAAATTGCTTTAACCATTGTGAAATGAGCCACACAATACATCTCCAGTGTAAGCAATTTTCTTTTTTTCCTCCTTAACAGCTCTTTGGCTTGACTTCAGTGGGAGGTTCAGCTCCCTTGGAAGGTGCTGCTGAGGAACTGGTGTGTGTGAAGACTCACCTGAACTGTTTGTACTCTTTTGTTTCCTCCTCTGGATTACTAAAATGCCTTTGATTACACAGCTCCAGCTGTGCCCTTGCTGTGGCTGCTGCACACACTCCCATGAAGGCACCTTTGTTTGGGAGGGTGCAATTAGAGCCTCATTAGGCAAGAGGGGAAAGGATGACCCGAATGGGGTCAGATGCCAGGGCTGGACACCTCCTCTGAAGGCATCTGGCTCTTCCCAAAACAGGGTCCCCCTTGGCTGCCTGATGGAAATGGAGCCCTGGAGAGCTTTGGATGGAAAGCAGGAGCCCTGCAAAGGGACGGGCTGAAGCTCACCTGCACCAGGGACAATGCTGGCTGGTGACAGAAGGTGACAAATGTCCTTACCATTACCTTCCTGAGCTTCTTCTTGCCTGTTTGCAAAGCCCTGTCAAGTCATTAGCCTCAACCCTTTAAAAAAAGAAAAAAAGGAAACAAGAAAAATCCTTGGCTTGGAGGGAAGAGAAAGTTTTTACCAGTGATGGGAAGGTAGGAGGGGAAGTTCTGTCTCCTCTGAAGCAGCTGTGACTCCATCACTGGCCTTGTTCACGCTCACCATGAGGGATCACAACTGATGCAAAGTGCAAAACTCTTCCCTTTTCCCTGTGGGTTTATCCAAGCTCCCCCCTAGCACCTCACAGAGCGTCCAGCATCACCTCCCTGTGGTTTTCCTCACAGCACAAGGCTTTGGATGCCAGGCTTGGCCTCCCAAAAAACCACCTGCAGCTCACCTTGAACACTTCTTCCTTCAAGAATCCTTGCAAAGCACCTTCTGGTGGCAGCAGCTTTCCTGGGAGAGCTGAGGCTGTGCCTGGACACCTCTGTGGGCACCCTGGCTGCCAGGCCAGCTGCTCTCCATGCCATCAGACCTTGGTTTACATCGATCCCTGTGACATTGCCCAACCGAAACCCTGCTCCCTCAGGGAGGCTCAGCTTAATTGCCTGTGGTTGTTAATATTGTATTATTGGCAGCCAGATGGTCCAGACACAGACAGTTCTCGTACATTTTACTGATATCCTTCAGTGGAAAATTATTTCCACTTATCTTTCATCCTCACGTGCTTCAGCTGGAGCAGAGTGTTAACAGCAGCACCCTCCAGCACCAGCAAAGTCACCACGAGGAAGGGCCTGGCTGGCAAACAGATGTGAAGAGGTGTCTGTGCTGGGTCCAATTAAAACAGCTTCATGGAATGGCCGGGGGAGCAGGAAGAGGTAGTGGGTCCTTCCTGCCAAGCCTGGAAAACACCTGCAGTGGTGCTGCTGGAAAGGCTTTACTCCTTGTTCTCCCAACCTCCCTTTAATTTTTTTACCCATTTTCCCCAATTTTTCCCCCATTTTTGACCTTCATGTAGGCGGCCAGGTTGAGGTTGTAGTCATAGAGCGACTGTTCCTCTGTTCCTGACTTTTGGACTTTTCCTTTTTCACTCTGTGTTCCTGACTTTTGGACTTTTCCTTTTTCACTCTGAGAGCTTGCAGTGGTGGATGCTCAAGACACAAAGGCCCCAGAAGCATCACCAAAAACTTCCCAGGTGAAGTCTCCAAACGCAGAGAGGTGGGATCCACACAAGTTTCTGAGCCCATTGAAGCCTAAAGCTCGTGGGAAGTTTAGGTTGGACACCAGCGAAAATTCTTCACGAAAGAACAATTGGGACTGGAATTTTCTGCCCAGGGAGGTGTGGGAGTCACTGTCCCTGAATGAGGTTTAAAAAGCCTGGATGTGGCACTCAGTGCCATAGTTTAGCTGATGAGGAGGTGTTGGGTCATAGGTTGGACCTGATGATCTCAAAGGTCTTTTCCAGCCTGGTTAATCCTGTGATTCTGTGATGGGCCTGGGTAGAAAAGTGAGAGGTTCTTCAGGGAGGTTTTTAACCAAGGGGTTTTCTGCCTCCCAGAGGAGATTCAGTCCCAGGAATAGCCAGATGGGGACCTCTCCAGAGGTCATTTCACTTGATCCTAGTTCTGCCACTGTCCATTACCTCCTACCCCTGAGATGCAAATGATGGTTGAGATAAACAGAAAGAAGACCCTGGGCTCTATATTGCCAGAGGAAATTGCCATGGATGGTTCTGTGTGCCCTGGGTGTGCAGGGCTGCCCACACTGAAGGTCTCCAGGGCTGTTCTCAGTCCTGGCTCTGACACCAACCCCCCTGGTGCCCTTGGCATGTCCCTGCAGTGCCACCTCCACCTCTGCCTCATCCACCTCCATCGTCCTGGGGTCTGCAGGGACCTGCAGGGAAGCATCTCCCTGAGGCGTGGTGGTGATAGGGTTAACTGAGGACAAGCCAACACCTCCCTCAGTGCCTCACCAGCACATCACCTCCCAATGAGTATTGCTGCTGGCAGCTCCAGCATGACCTCAGAGGAGGTTTGAGGGTGGGCTGGAGGCTCGAGGGGTGTGGGTGGGGTGTCAGGACAAGGTGCTCTGGGGAGTGAGCTGCCCTCACACCCATGACATTTCATAAATGTAATGACTCCGATGTTCCTGGGCCGACTGCAGCTTCAGCCCAGCCTCTGTTTCCTCCTCGAAGTGGGAAGGGTGGAATTTGGGGAATTTGCCAGGGTTTTACCCATCCATGTGCCCAGCCATCCTCCCTGCTGGGCAGCCCTTTAGTTCTGGGAGCTCTTGGAGAACTCACCCTGCCCCTCCAGCCTCCCCCACCACCGTCCTTCCCTCCCTGAAGCACAGCTGAGGGTCGGGGCAGGGCTGTGGGGGGATCCTGCCAGCACAGCTCTGCCCCAAACTGGGCAGCAGCCACATGTCTCCTGCTGGACAGGCCACCAGAGCCTGGGGGAAGCCTTTGAACTGACATCAGGTCTCTAACATCACCAGATTATTGGGATCCTGTTACAGTTTTGGTTTCTTTTTTCTCTGCCAAGGTCAGGATTAAGACACGGGAAATGTAGATGTTGAGTTTGGACTTGGTTGTTTATTATTTCTTATCTATTTACAGACTCAAACTTATTTACTCTTATCTATTTACTTTCTAGTTAGAGCTGTGAGCTGTAACTAGCAAGCTAGAGAAATGAGGTAAAATGGAGAGCTCCTAGCTCTTTCCAAGGTTATTTAAGTGCTAATTACCCAATAATGAGGTGACACCTATATTTTTTGTATTTCTGACCCCATAATGACCATCCAAGGCCTGCAATGGGACCTTTTTCATCCAATTACAGAAAACCTCCTAAACCTATGAAGAAGAAGGAAGAGGAAGGACAAGAAGAAGGACTCAGGCAATGCCCAAAGTTCCCTATCTTGATTTACATGTATTACTACATACTAAACCCCCAAAATCTAAGTTTCCAGAATTCCAGCAGGATCCTGCTCAGCATTGCTGGGGTTTGTGGTATCCTAGGGAAGTTTTGGGAAGCACATCTCCCCGGAGAGGAGCAGGCATTTCTAAAATGTACACCCTGTTAGCAAATGAGCAAATTGCAAATCGCTCAGTGCAGGCAGCAGAGGAAGGCCAGGACAGTGAATGCCTATTTTGGGACCTCAGCTGAGTGCTTAAAACAAGGTGAGCTGAATCCTCTCTGAGTGACAGTTCTCAGACCACCACGGTGACATTTTGGGGACATTGGAGGATTCAAGGCATTTTGTGATTTGCTGTGGAGTCTTTCACTCCGTGGCCAGTACGGTGACATGGCAGAGCTCAGTGGAGGGGTCCTGTCCTCCCCACAGCCCCCTTTCCTCAGCCTGTGCTGTTCCAGACCCAGCAATGGGTCCAGACCCAGCTCCTACAGTCACAGGCTCCAAACACCCCCTGCCCTTTCCCAGGCCACCATCCATGGGAGCATGGGGCACGTACTTGTGCCAGCAGCATAACTCTCTCCTGGCACAAAAAAACTTTAGTGCTTGGCCATAATATTTCACTGTTTTGCCCAAGCCTCATGTAGCTCATCCTTCCAATATTTGCCTCTTGGGTACAGTTCCCCCTCCTCCTGCGACCATCTGATGAAGAGAGCCAGTAAAAAGCGGGTTTCTGTGAAAGAAACCAGCCCCAGGTTCAGCTGAAACCTTGGTAAAACCAGTGCTGGGACCATCTGATGAAGAGAGCCAGTACAAAGCAGGTTTCTGTGAAAGAAACCAGCCCCAGGTTTGGCCGAAACCTTGGCAAACCCAGCGCTGCCTCCTTAGCCTCAGACCCCTCATCCTGGGTGATGCTTCTCACGTGTCTGGACCAGCCCAGATCCACGCTGCCAGGCAGCAGCTGGGACCTGCTGGAGGACGGGGCAGCTGAGCCCTGGTTTGTTTTATTTTCCTGCTGCCCCACCCAGGGAGTGCTCCTCTGATGCTCCCCAGGTCAGCCACTCACCGGGAACATCACCAGCAAAATAGCAAACAGATGTCATCCAAGATCATCCATAAATATTTTATAGCAGCCTGTGAGCCCTTTGGTGAAAGACAGAGACCTCAGCCCCGCTCCGAGCTAATTACTGAATGCCGACAAATGCTTCTAATTGGGTCGGTGGCGGGGACATTGTTATTGACAGCAACAGAGAGAACAGCCTGCTGGTGTTTATTTGCTTTGCTGTGGATACCCGTGGTAATAAAATGTAAATTGAGGGTGATGCATAAGACTTGGTGGAGAGCTTCTGTTCTGTCTTACTGCATTAACACAGAGACCTAAGGGAAGAGGGAGAGGTGAGGGGATGTGGGAAAGCTGCTGAGAGGACACAGGCAGTGACAGAGTCACTTTGCATTTGGTGTTTTCAGCCAGCTGAACCCAAGCAGGAGCCATGGAGTGAGGAAAGGGATCTTTTCCAGGGATCTAACCCATTTGCTGTCGGATTGAACACCCTGAAACCACCATGCTGCACGTGGATGCTGCAAACGGGCCGTTTTCCCAAAAAGGATCCTGCTGCAATCAGAGCAAAAATCCCATTTTCTCAACTCTTTCCCAGTGACAGAGATGTCAGCAAATAGGAGATATGGAAGGAAGGGGGAGAGGGTGCAGGATTCAAAGAGGCTTCTGTTGCTGGGCTGCCATGTATTTGCCACACACCCCTCGTTTCTCAGAGGCTGCAGCGCTGTCCCCATGTCACCAGAGATGATGTGACACTTGATTTGTTGCTGTTTCCAGAGCATTTTGAGGTCTTTGTTTGAAAGGAGCTTTTATTAAACTTCCTGCATGCTAAGAACTGCCTGGAACTAATAAACAGGGTTTAAGGACAGTGATTTGGGGACAGGACAGGAGCTTGGTCCTGTGTGCTCTTGGGTGCACAATCACATGTATGTGTGTGTGTACAAGTGCCTGTAGCTCACAAATTCTCTCGAGAACCCCCTCCTTTTGGAAGCAAAAGACTCCCACACGAACATAAGTCTTGAAATGGCAATATTTTATATGTGAGTTTTAATCCCCTCTTCGAGCAGCCCGTTTATTAAAGCTCGGCAAGTTTCGTTTTTGAAGCCGGTTTCTCAAGATGTCATTATCCTCCTGCTGCAGCAGATTAGCGGATTGCTGGGAGGATGCAATTTGAGCTCAATTAATTCTGCTTCAAGTCCCAATTCAGTGTTGCTAAATAGCTCTCCAGCCCTCTCATCAGGCTCTCCAGCACTCCAGTGCCTCAGGAATGCTGCCTTGGGACTGGGTTTCTACCCCATGCGAGGCACTGGTCCTGCTTGCACCATCACTCCCTCTTTTCTAGAGGACTTCTGCAGGATTTTTTGCTTAGTTTCTCAACCTTGTGTCCAGGGAGCAAATACTGAGCTGGTCTTGCAAAATACCAACCTCAGCATTCAGGTTTTTTTGGTTTTTATTTGTATCACTTCCCTTAAGTCAGTTAAACTGTTGGCTCAGTCATTCCCATGTCTGCTTGGGTACAGCAGTGAGAAGGAATGGCAGAGCTAAGCAGATAAACTATAAAGCAGTGAAATAAAAATAAAAGTAGTCGCTTCACAAGCAGGGTTTGGTTTGGTTTTCATTCCTTGGGTAAGAAACCCAAGGAATTTTCGTGACTGACATAAGGAGGATTAAACCAGAGCGTTGACTTAACCTGCCGTGCCCAGAGCCTGTGAATCCTGTTGGGTTCGTGAGAGTAGAAATTGGGCTGAAGTGAAGGCTCTGTAAATCACAGCTCATTCTTCCAGGCAGGAATTGTCATTTCTTCTTTGCAAATCCTGTAAAACTGGGCCTGGAGCCAAGACTACCCAAACCATTATTAATCTCGACCTAGTTTACAAACAGGTATCAAGTCCGTTTCCTTTGCTCCTGTCCTTCCTCTCTCCTCCTTCCTTGCTCTCCCTCTTGTGCTCACAAATACATACTGCACATCCTCTCTGCTGCTTCCAGCCCGCAGCTCTCACAACGAGCCCACCTTATTTATTTGTTTAATATGAACTCAGACCTTACCGGGAGATTCAGCAGCCTCCCAGTCTGACCTATCCATTTTCACTGGATGCTCAAGAGAGGAGAGTTTGGGTACCAGAAGACCATTTAAAGCATCACCATCAGCATGAATATGGAGCAGGTGACTCTGGTAGCTGCTTTATTTTTGAACAGGGAGGATTTCTGGAGTGCAGGCCATCCAAAGGGGAAAGAACTGGGGCAGCTGGGGGGGGATGGAGCTGCTTTCAGATATGCAGTGCACAGGGTGTTTCCAGCAGTTGTGCAGAGACAGGTAAGGACCCATGGGAGCTGCAGACTCATCACCCTTGGCCTCCTCTCTCCAAATGCCCAAAGTGCATCGTGACAAACCCAGAGTGGTAAAACACTGGCACTGGTGGCCCAGAGAAGCTGTGGCTGCCCCATTGCTGGAAGTGTCCAAGGCCAGGTTGGACTTGGAGCAACCTGGTCTGAGGCAAAGTGTCCCTGCCCATGGCAGGGGGTGGCACTGGATGATCTTTAAAAGTTCTCTTTCAACCCAAACTATTCTGTGATTGGATAAACTCTGAATCGTCAGGTGGGACCACATAGCCCAAACAACAAAAGTACTTGCCTTGAGCTCCAAGGCACCGCTTGAACTGCCTGTGTTGCTCTCTTCTTCCTTGCAGTCTTCTGGATGTCTCAGGGCTTTGCTTCTCTGCTGCCACACACCTGCCCGTGTCCTGTGGCACCACAAAATCCTGTGGCAGGCACAAAGATGCAGATGCTGACATTTCCATGCCCTGAGCTTGATGCTGTCCTTGAGGACCATGCCCGCAAACCTTTGGAGCTGGTAACATTTTGCACATGAGCCAAGGACTGTTATTAACAAGATTGGACATCAAAAGTTTTCACACAGAGGGTGGTCAGGCACTGGAACAGGCTCCTCAGGGCAGTGGTCACAACATCTCTGACAGAGTTCAGAAATATTTGGACAACAATCTCAGGCATGTGGTGTGTCCTGTATAGGGCCAGGAGTTGGATTTGATTCCAAGTCAGTATTTTCTGTGATTCTGTACCTGTTCAAAGCACTGGCATTGCCCACGAGCCTTTCTGAACACACCTCTCCAGTGAAAGGGAGAAAATGCAGCTCAATGAGAAAGTCAGCTTCAAAGGGATTCCCGTGGCACATTCCAGACCTTTAGCCCATCAGACAGCAGCCTGAAAAAACACTTGGTCCCTAAAGGTCAGCAGGTGTCACAGCAGTGGGTCAGCTGGGGAGTGAATGGCACAGCTGAGGGATGCGGCAGTAGCCACAGGTGCAACAAACCAGCAGTCTCCCAAACACCTCTGCTGCCTCAGTGTCCTCTGCTTTCACTCCCCTTTCACAGAAGTCACAGAATTCACAGAATTCACAGAATTCACAGAATCACCAGGTTGGAAGAGACCTCCAAGATCATCGAGTCCAACCCAGCCCCAACACCTCAACTAATCCATGGCACCAGTGCCACATCCAGTCTTTGTTTAAACACATCCAGGGATGGTGACTCCACCACCTCCCTGGGAAGACCATTCCAGTACTTTATTATTCTTTCTGCAATGTACTTTTTCCTAATATCCAACCTACATTTTCCTTGGTGCAGCTTGGGACTGTGTCCTCTCCTTCTGTCAGTTGCTGCCTGGAGAAAGAGACCAACCCCAGCTGAGCACAGCCACCTTTCAGGNAGGTGTGACCCGGAGGTTGTGCTTGAGCTGGGACAGAAAGCCTTGTCCTTGTCCCTGCTGCACACCCACCCCTGCCCGTGAGACCCAGCCTGTGGGGCAGAGTGAGGGAGTGCTGTGGCAGTGGGACCTTGGTCCCTGTGAGGCACAGGGTGACCCTGGGGGAGATGCCACTGCCTTTGTGGTGGGTGTCTGGGTGCCATGGACCTGCTGTCCTGGACCTTGAGGGGTGGACCACAGCCAAGCACTGTCTGCACTTGATGAGCCCTGGCTGTGACAGGGAGGTGACCCTGAGCTGTCCCCTCTCACTTGCACAGCCAGCAGCACATCCTCTCTCCTGGAATTTTCTCATTCCCTACATCAAGCCTTGCGCAGTCAGCGCCGATTTCCAATTGCCTGTCCTGTTGAGCACACATGAGGATTGCTTGGCTTTCCCCGTGCTGTCCTTTACACATGGGGTGTTAAAGTGTGGCAGTGCTCACAGGGATGTGCCCTCACTCCCCAGGGGTTTGCTCTGACCCACTTTTTGCCCTGTGCCCTGTGGAGGTGATGTCCAAGCAGGAAATCTGCACCACCCGTGTCCTGCAGCACATCCTTGGTTGGGTCTGTGCAGTGCTGGGTTGGGCAGCTCTGCCTGGTGGCAGGAAAGCTGAGCCTGTTCTTCCTCTCCTCTGCCCAGCCACAGCTCTGCTGCTGGAGACAATTCAGGGGTGCCGAGGGCTCCCCTCTCTGCTGCCAACACCCCTGAACTGGCAGGGGCTGTGCTCAGGGCATCACCCAGGGCTGCTGGGGCTGGGCTGCAGGTGAGGGCAGAGCTGGGGGAGCAGCACAGGGCCGGCCCTTCAGCTGCTGTTTGTTCCATCCCTGGCGTGCAGAGGGGACAAACGAGGCTGAGGTGGGCACAGAGGAGGCTCAGTCAGGCCAGTTGCACCCAGGCCACCCTGATGGGGTGAACGACCACACAGCTTGTGGCACACGGTGTCTCCTGGGGCTCTGCTGCCCCTCTAAGGCAGCTGCAGCCCAGCCCAGCCCCTCTCCAGGCCACTGATCAGCCTGCTCTGCTTGCAAGGCTCTGGCCATGGCTGGGCTGGTTTGTGGCCATCGACCGAAGGGGCCGGATCAATACACAATCTGTCTCGCCTTTGTGGCTGGGAATCCTTCAAAAAATCAGTTAAATGCTTGGACAGGCCCAAAGGAGGATGTTGCAGCTGGGGTTCGTGACCCTGGCAGATGCCTGCTCCTGTGAGGCCACCCTGCCTTTCCCAAATAACCCCACGGGGTGATTCCCAGCTCGTGGGAAGGATTGAAGGGCACAGGAGGGGCTGGGATGCCAGCACAGGGATATCAGCTTTCCATCCTGAGGCAAGACAGCCCCGTGTACAGACCCAGCAGTTACCACCTGGAACAACCTTGGTTTTGCAGTGTAATCCCAACCTCAGGCCTTCCAGATGCACCCAGGAGAGAGGAAAGAGCCAAGGCAGCCAACATCCTCCATGCCAGGGCTGCTTGGAGGTCAGAACCACAGCTCCTAATCCGAGAGGCTCTGTGGTCCATGATGCTTTTAAAATGTTTCTTTGCAGGTTAATTTTCCTAGGAGAACCCTGTGGCTTGGAAAGTTCATAAGAGCATGCACTAAACAGGGAGGTGAATGGCACAGATCGGTTTCAGTGCTTCCTGCTGGAATTTCCAAGGCATTTTGGTCAGCTTATGTTGACAGCTTAAGTCTTTCAGCCATTCCTGTGTCAGTCAACCTGCAGCTATAATGCCCGGCCTGAGTGGAAGGAGAAGAAGCAACTTCCAAAAATTGCAGCTCTGAGTCTCACTGCCAGCTCAGGGCAAAGGCAGGAGCTGAAGAGACTCAGAAAAGGCAGGGTGTGGGATACAGGGGAAGAGCAGGTGGGGGAGAAGATGCTTTTGGCAAAGAGAAAAAGAGCAGAATAATGGAAATTTTTCAGTGGTTATTTGAGTTTTTGGGTTTTTTTCAAATGGGAACTCCCTGTGAAACATGGACATCACTCCTCAGGGATCTTTCCCAATATCACTGGGGATGCTCTACCATTAAAATGACCCATTATTGATCTACTAAACAAAACACAGCCTTGCCTCGAGCCTGGCTGGTGCACCAACCTTCCCTCCATGATGCTGATGCTGGAAAAGCCAAACACCACCAAACCCCCTCCAATGGGAGGTTCCAAAGGCTTGACCCAAGGGTGAGGATCAGCTGCACAGCACCGTCCAGGAAGAAAAATTACCTGGCATACCTCTAGATCCCAAAAAGAAGGTGATTTCCTGAGGCTGTGGGCCTGTCTGCTTTGTGCAGAGCTCAGACATCTGGCAGAAGCCTGAGGGGCCAGCGGTGGCCAGCTCTGTCCCCATTGCTGGCCAGCGAGCTGTGCTCATTGAAACACTGGCCATGATTCTCATGCAAATGCCCGGGCTGAGAGAACAGATGTGAAACGTTTGTTTCTGTTCTTGCTGGCTTGTAAAGAAATAATGCAACTGGAGTGGGGTTAAAAAGGGGGCCAAGCAGGGTGTGGGGGAGAAAGTTTATAACAATGGCTCTCCCTTGGTGGCCCGAAGTGATGGAGTTTATGTCAGGCTGTGCCAAATTCCCATCTCTAAGTGAACTGGACCAGCCCAGTCAGGCTTTGAGGTAGGGGCAATACACAAATATTATAAATATAGGGAAGTGTAGAAGCTGCGTCATGTCCAGTGTGGAGGCATCAATCACCCCCTCCCCATCCTCAGTTTATAAAGTGGTTTTTGATGGTGCTTAGGCAGCTCACGCCGGCTGCGTGGACGGGCTGGAAAAGCTGACTGCATGCTCCAAGTATGTCGTGTCTGCTCTTGGGGAGCAGCGGTGATGAGGTGCCCTGGCAGGTTTTGTTGATCTTAGCAGTCAGAAGGAAGTAAAACCCATTGGAGCAAAGGGCCGGGGAACTGGAAAGCACAGCTGACCTGATGGCACGGGGTGCCCATCACCTCCCTCTCCGTTGCATTGTTCAGTGCAGGGGATGGAGAAACCAGGCTGGTAGGGGAGAAAATCCCAGACTGACACAGTGTGTGATGATGCTCCATCCTCTCTGAGATATTCTTCATCGTGGCTCTGGAGTTGCAGTCGCTGGGATGCCCATTCTGATACGAGTGTGTTTGAAATGAGTGTGAGGCCCTTTTTCTGGGAACATCCATGCAGAGAAACCCTTGAAGAAACAGAGCCCTCAGTGAGAACGTGCCTGAGGTGCAGCTGCTCAGAGCTCACACACGCAGCCATGTGGGTGTCCCCCACAGCAAAACACACACCCACACCTCTGCCTGTGCTCCTGAGTGCATTGGAACACAAATATTTACACACGGACAGGAGTATCAGCACACACACACACGGGATCCTGGACTGCACTTTTCCCTTCTGTGTCGGTGTGGATTCCTCTGAGCTGGGACACAGGCTCAGACTGTGAAGGGGAACCTCAAAGCTGAGGTTTTCCCACCCTCAGTAGCGTCTGAGCCCTCCCACCATACTTCTGCAGGTGCCTCTGGGAGAGAAGGGCTCCTGGGGAAATGTGGGGGCCAGGAAGGGAATAGAGAGAGTGGGAAGGGGAGGCCTGATGACTGGGGATGGGGCAAAGAGGGCACATCTAATCAGTGCATGGCAGAGGCCATGCACTGAGTCACAGAATTCACAGAATGAACTGTGATCTGGAACAGATCTTTGAGATCATCAGGTCCAAGCTATGACCTAACCTAACACCTCCTCATCAGCTAAACCACAGCACTCAGTGCCATGTCCAGTCCTTTTTTTTAAACATGTCCAGGGGTACCGACTCCAGCACCTCCCTGAGCAGATTCCAGTGCCCAAACCCTTTTTTAGTGAAGAATTTTTTTTCTGACAGCTAACCTAAACTTCCCCGGTGCAGCTTAAGACTGTGTCCTCTGGAGAGGCACTGCTGGGTAACAACAGGTCTGAGCTAACCTGTGCTCAGTCTCACAGGCCGTGACTTCTAGCTAACAAAGTAAAAAAGGGCCGCTATCTCTTTCTCTACAAGGCCTTTTAAGAATAAACTGTCCAATTATGAAATGACACCTAAATTATTTTTACTTTTAACCCAATAACCAACCACCTGTGGTCTGCAATGCGGATTTTTCTATCCAGTTACAAAACACCACCCAGACCCTTGAAGAAGAAGGTGAAAAAGAAAGACTCAGCCTCCACCCTAAAACCTTCATCTTGCTTTATATATATTACTATATTCTAAACCCTTAAACTCTAAGTTTTCCACCCTGTGAGATCACACACTTCTATTCAAACCACACACCCACAATCCCAGTGCTGTCACTCAATTTTGGAAGCCTTTTCCACGGCCTCAGGTCAATGCAGTGTTTTCTTGGGGGTCAGTGCCTGTCAGCACAGAAAGTCTGAAATTCTCAGTGCCCAGGGTTCCAACACTCTCAGCCCTCTTCCCCCGGTGGAGGAGGTGACCACATCTCCCTGGGTATGTCCAGCTGAGGCTGGTTGGGAGGACCTGTGCAATTTCCCCCATCCCCAGTGCTCCCCTCAGCCAAACCCAGCTGTGTGCAGGGGAAATGTCTGCTGGTGCCCCGTGCAGCACTAAAGATGATGTTTGGAAACAGCCGAGCTGACTGCTGCTGGTGCAGCTCGGTAATTACACACCCGGCGCCGTGCTGAACATGCAAATCAGGCCTCAATTAACACAGCCGGGATGTTGTGTCCCCAAGCTGAGAAACGCTCAGTCCTGGGACTGCCTCCAGCACCTGGGACACGCTGGAGCTGACCCTCAGGGTCACGAGTTGCACCTTGCTCTGTGTGGTTTACTTTAAGTATACGTTAAGAATTGCTCTTTTAAATTTCGTTATTTTAAGTTCTGTTAAGTTTGGGCCCTGTTAATTTTAGGTTACTTTTAAGTTTTGATAAGTTTAAGTTTGATAAAGTTTATATGATATTAAGTCCGTGTCCTGTTAATTTAAGGTTTTAGTACACATAAGTTTTATTAAGTTCATACAATTTAAAAATTCTTTCATATAATTTCAAATTCTTTCTGCCAAAATTTATTCATATTGAGTTTGAGTATTGTTTGATTTTTGAATTTTAAAATTACTAAGGTTTGTTAAAATATGCTTATCTAACTTGCGAAATTTCTTAGATCTTATTTTTAAGAAAAAAATAACTAAATAACACAGAAATTAATCTTAATATTGACAGAATACTAAAATGTAACTCAGATGTAAATATAGCAAATGACTCGTTGTAGGCAGACCCATCCTAGTGGGGCTCACACACACGTTGGTGTGAGGAGTGAATCCCCAGCAGATGGATGAGGACACGCTGCCAAGCACACAGCGGGGCAGTTTCCCCCTCCCTGGGGTTTTTGAGGTGTGTTTAGCATGGCCCTTGTCACTGCTGAGCCCCAGTGAGTTCTCCAGGTGTGACTTCCCCCTCTGCCGAAGCCCAGCCAGGGCTGACGGTGGCTTTTGGCATTGCCCCACGGGGCTGTCTGAGGGTGGGGTGCCCACAGCATCCAGCCCAAACCCTCAGGGTGATGCAAGAAGTCCAAATTTCCCATACAAGGCAGGGATGTGCATCTCTTCTTCCCCCCTTCCAGCAAGAACTGGGCTGTGCTGCTGCTGCTGCTTTGCTTCCTTTTAAAGTGCTCGTTTGAGCCCAGCAAAGCCCCTCAGCAGAGCTGTCACCAGCTCAGGGGGGTGGAACAGGGGGAGCAGCAGTGCTGCAAAGGGGGGACACCCAGGGGTCTGCCAGCTCTGCTGCTGGGGGTGCATCCCTGCCCCTCTCTCTGTGCTCATGCCACGGCTTTGGTGTTTTCTGGGTGTTTCTGGGGTTTGGGGCTCAGCTCCTGTTGGCTGGGCCGGTTGTTTCCAGCTGTGGTTTCACCCTTCCTGAGGGCAGTGGGGTGCTCCAAAGGTATTGCATGAAAAGAGCAAGGCATGAGGGCCTCCACATTCAACCTCCACATGGGCCATTGCTGTAGAAAGGACAAATTATCCCTAAAACCTGCTGTGAAGGGTTTTACACCCAGGCCCTCATCGGTGCATCTCTGGCTGTGTTTTCCAGCCTTTTGGGAGGCTGATTCAGCCCTCAGTGCTCTCCAAGAATTGCCTGATACCCAGTTAAGTCCATTAAAAGACTGCCCATAACCTCAGAGCTGCTTGGTTGAGCCCTCACAGAGAGACAAGGCATTTTATGGGGGAACAAAGTGAAGCTGGAAGTGAGCAGCTCTCACCCCCATGTAGGGCACACTTTGCCCCCAGTCCAGTTGTTGGGGTCATTTTTCCCAGCTGGAATGTCCATCCTGGACTGGGGAAACCTTACCAAGTATATACATCTTCATCAAAGCCAACCCCACTCCACAAAACACACCACTTTCCCCAGAAGCACATTTTTAACAGAACCAAAACATTTTATCCACAGTTAGTAGCCGGCCTTCCCTGTGTGTTTAATGTAGAACCATAAATGCAGATTTAGGGTTTAATTTTCCCTGAATTGTTTCCATTGCCTGACTTGGCTTTTTTTTTTTTTTTTTTTTTTTTTTTTTTTTAAATGGAGAATAATATTAAAAAGCACAAAAGGCCTGGAAGGTATTTATTGTTGTTCCAACCCACAGCCACTCTCAACTGGTATCAAACCCAGCACGAGGAAGCACACAGCGCACAAATAAAACCAGACTCAAACAAAGGTAATAAAAGAGACAAGTATCTGTTTCAAAAGCACTGAAAGAGCAGCAGGAGTGTAACTACTTCGTGTTCCAGATAATATAGCTGTCTGGAGTGATCCTCGGGAAGCTATACCAGGGAGCAGTTTATAGGTTCCCCTTGGAGAGCTCTTGTAAATATTTGCCTGCAGCCGCTGAGGGCTGTTGGGAACAACCCGGGCTGCCAGCCCCACAACAACCCCACGGCTTGGGGTGTCCAGAGAGCACCCCCAGCATCATGTGGGCCTGGATGTGGCACCACAGGCCGTCTCACAGGATGTGCTAGGTTATTCCAGGATGTTGGAACCCTGGAGGCAGAAAAGTTCAGGCTTTCTGTGTTAAAAGGTGCTGACCCTCAAGCAAGCAGCACATTTGACTTGAGGCCGTGGGACAGGCTCCTGAAATTGAGTGAAGGCACTGGGGTTGTGGGTGCGTAGTTTGACCAGTGTTGTGTGATCTCGCAGTCCTGGTAGTTTGTTGAAAATGTAAAAGCCAAGATGAATCACAGATTCACAGAATCACCAGGTTGGAAGAGACCTCCAAGATCATCGAGTCCAACCCAGCCCTGACACCTCAACTTATCCATGGCACCAGTGCCACATCCAGTCTTCTTTTAAACACATCCAGGGATGGTGACTCCACCACCTCCCTGGGCAGACCATTCCAGTACTTTATTATTCTTCCCGTAAAAAACTTTTCCCTAATATCCAACCTACATTTCCTTGGTGCAACTTGAGGCCGGGTCCTCTCCTTCTGTCAGTGCTGCCTGGAGAAAGAGACCAACCCCAGCTGAGCACAGCCACCTTTCAGGAAGAAGAGAGCTGTGCTCAGCACCCAGATCCCACAGTGTGGCTCCTTGACCTCTCAGTGCAGTTCTGAGCACACAGACCCCTCAATGGATCACCCAGCTCCCATTCCCAGCAGCTCCAGACCTTCCCATGCAGTTGCTCTTCAGGCTTCCAGCCCTGGCCATGGAACCAGCCTGCCTGCAGGAAAGGAGTCCTTCACCTACTCCTGGGCTGCACAGGGGGACATTCCTGGTGCAGAAAGCCTCCCTTCTGTGCCCAGGACAGGGGCTTGTTTGCCCGTGGTGTGTGTTGAGCCAACTCCCTTGTGTGCTTCAGCCGGGCTGGGGCATCTCACAGACGTGGTGCCAGTCCCCTGAGGTCACTGCCTGCAGTGAGTGCCACTGCCTCAGGTCCCTGGGCTGCTCCTCCTCTGGCCCTGGTCACCAATGGTGGGCTGGCTGCCCTGGCGAGGTCCCTGGTCACTCAGGGGGCTGCAGAAGGTCCCTGGTCACTCAGGGGGCTGCAGAAGGTCTCCATGGGAATGCAACTCCTATTCCCAGTGCCCTCATGGCTCTGCTGCTGCCCTGAACACCCTCAGCACGTGCTGTGCCTAAGGAGGCCCTGCCGGCGCCCTAATAACAGATCACAATTCCTTTTTTTCAATAATGACAGCAGAGTAGAAATTGTCTCTCAAAGCTGTTATTTTTTTTTCTTTTTTTTCCTGATCTACATGGTATTTCTTGTGGATACCTTTGTCCTTCCAAAAGAAAAACAATTAAAAAACAGTAAAAAGCAATAATAAAAACTGTGGTCACTCAGTGGGCTGCAGAAAGTCACTGTGTGGGCTGCAGAAGGTCCCTGGTCACTGGGTGGGCTGCAGAAGGTCCCTGGTCACTGGGTGGGCTGCAGAAGGTCCCTGGTCACTGGGTGGGCTGCAGAAGGAGCTGGGCTGAGCAGGCACCAGCTGAGTATCCCAGCCAAGTACCAAGGCTGCCCTGCCTGGCTCTGCCACCTGCCAGCCTGTCCCACCATCACAGCAGCCTGAAGCAGTGATGGGCCACCAAAACCATGGCTGGGAGCTGTGGCTGCAGTCAAGAGGGGAGAAGCAGGATCCTGCTGGCCCCAGGAGCCCACTCCAGCCTTTGGGAAACACTGCTGGCATGGCAGGCTGAGCCATCACCGAGCTGACAGCAGGCTCTGCCCTCCTGCCTGGCAAAGACATCCCCCTGAATGGGAATCCCATCCCTCCACCTTGGGAAGGGCAGGCCAGGGGTCAGGGTCCCATTTACAGCAGCCAGGCACCGTGGCTGGCAGCGTGGAGCTCCTGTCATGGCTTTGAGTCCAGTTCAGTCTCCTCCTCTTTCTGGTTCTTATTAATTCATGCTCCTGATCTGAGGCCTCCCAGATGTCCCCGTGCCTTGTGCCAGCTCTCTCTAACCCAGCTGGCCCAACCCCAGCTGGGCAGGAGGTATCAGAAACAAGGTGCATTCACTCTGTGCCATGGGCAGGCATCAGGTACAGAGATCTGTGGCCTCCAGCCCCAGCCAAAGCAGGACTCAGATTTCACCAGCTTTCTGCTCACAGCTCTGCTTGCTTTTGGGCACAGGCAGTGGAAATTATACAACAGTCCAAGTAATTTTGTCAGGTTAAAAGAGTGCAGGGTGGAAATAGTCTCTTAAAACTTTTCTTTTTTTCCTTTTTTTTTCCTGGTGCTACATGGTATTTCCTGTGGATACTTTTGTCCTTTCAAAAGAAAAAAAAAAATTAAAAACCAAAGCAAAAATCCCATCCCTACATTTTTAGTGTCTCTGGCTCAATATTTCAAGATACCTTCTCAACAAATTACCAGGACTGGAGTTGATGATCAGGTCTCCAACACCTCTCCATCACCTGTCTCATCTGCTTGGAGTCTTGATGCTCCATGGGGATGCAGCTCCTATTCCCAGTGCCCTCATGGCTCTGCTGCTGCCCTGAGCACCCTGAGCCCGTGCTGTGCCTAAGGAGGCCCTGCTGGGGCAATTTCCACAATTCCTTTTTTTTTTAATAATTTGACAGCATTCGACTCTGCCAGGCTCTGGGCATCCACACGTACTCTGGCCCAAAAATCCCAGTGGATTTGGAAGGCCCTGGGGAGGCAGTGAGTGCTGGGACAAGGGCAGCAGCTGCGGTGCTCCTGCCACAGTGCCAGCCCAGGGCTGGGGACATGGCAGGGCACAGCAGCGGCTCCTCCCTGGCCCCTCAGCCTGCTCCGGGGCTGTCCCCATCAGCCTGCCCCTCCTCAGCACACCTCAGTGGCTCTTGAGAACAATGCGTGTTCCTACAATCCAAAGGCAAAAAGTCCTTGAACTTTCTGTCTGATTTCAGAGGGGGGGAAAGCCCAGGAGATTATTGAGATCAATAGAGGATTTGGGTGGAACAGGAGCTGCCGTTGCCTCCTCCCTCTCCCCTGGCTCTCAGATCCTTGGCCACTGCTGGCCTGTCCCCATTAGCCATTGTTCCTATTCATTTTAGATGAAGGGGCTTTTGTTGTAGGAGCCGATGTGGGGTCACATCACCCCTGGGTTATCAATCTGTTTCACTCCGCTCTGTCCCATACTCCGTCTCCCCGGTACAATGGGATGTTTTCTTCAGCAGCGGCTTCCTGACAGGCAGCGGTTCCCTTTCCCTTCAGACCTTATAATCACTTGTTAAGTTGTGCTAGCCTCGGGCTCCAGGTCCCTTCTCCACCATACTCCCAGTTTAACCCCTGATCCCATCCGTGCCACGGGTCACTGGGAAAGGGGAAAAAATACAACCATGCCAGTGGGGCCAGCACGGGCTGTGCGCACACAAAACACCCGAGATGAAGCCTTCCCCTTTCCCCGCTGTGTGAAAGCACCTGGAAGGATCAGATGGTGGAAGCAAAGCCTTCAGCTCTCAGTTTGCCAAGGGGGCAGAAGATTTTGGTTGCTCGGTTTAAGCCTCTGCAGACCCACGTGCCAAAGGCCTCTCCGGGGAAGCAGGTCTGTTTCTTCAGTGCCCCCATGAAGGGCAGCCCGAATCAGCCCGTTTGGAGCAGGAAACGCTGCTGAAACTGCTGCTGAAAGGGGGATTTTGGCACCAGCCATGCCAGGAGAGGAGCCCCACTCACCCTCAACACCTGAAGTGACTGGAGCAGGGGAACATTCCAGGGGGGAGGCAGGAGCGCAGCCGGCAATAAAACTGTAAATAGATAAAAGGGGAAAGGAAGGGAGAAAAGTCAGGAGCAAGTGCAAACAGGAGCACGGAGGAGAGCCTGCCAGCACCATCCCAGGGCTGAGCCCGCGCCAGCAGCAGCGTTGGTGCCAAGAAACTGAGTCACAGCCATAGTGCACAGCCCTGGGGGTGGCCACGCTCCCCTCCACCCTGCCAGCACAAGGGGACGGTGCCCATGGGCCCAGCACGATGTGCAGAGCTGCCCTGGGCCCCCGGGGATCCAAACACCCCTGCCAGGCTTTGGGAGAACCACGCTGGCTCTGTGATGGGTGTGCTGAAAGGCTCTGAGATGGGCAGGCAGAAATTCAAGGGGGAAAGAAAGAGGCTGCACTGAAAATGTTACGTCAGCTGTGCAATAAGAGACTGAGTAAAACGAAAAGCAACTTTTTCTCCAAGCTCTAAGTCGTTAAAAAACCCTTTAGCTATCCCTGAGAAGGGTTATTTTTGCAGCAGGGCTAAAATAGATAAGACGAGTTAAGTTCTCAGCACTTGATGTCATGATGTCAGCCACAAAATTTTTCTGGCTTTATAATACAGCCTTCATCAAATGGTCTCTGTAGCAAGAAAAACTCATCCAAAAATAAGGTCCAAGCCAGGCTGCTGCTAATAAAGAATCTCAGATTTGCAGCTGTACTAACAGAGTCCACAGCAATACGGGTGAAACGATTTCCCTGTATTGCCCTTTCTAAAGCACTGAGACACCTTCCTTCTCGGAGAGCTGTTCCTGGCTGCAGAATTACTGGTGCCTTCAGCCCCAGGAGGCAGAAACCATGAGTCAGGGTCTGTAAAAATATCACAAGTTTGCCTTAAATATCGTAGAGCTCTTTTAAATATAGATATATTTAGCTTATTGCTTTCTAAACACCGAAACTTTTTGTGCAGGCTCTGGTCATATTTTCCCTAGTCAGCTAGTGACTCTTTAAAGGAAAGGCGAGATTCACACAAATATTTCCAGGAAAAATGCTGCAAGCATAAATCTTGCAATGCAATCCCTGCAGATACACTCTCTATGCTCTTTCACACTGATTTCGCTTCTCTTTTCTGTTTTTCTCCGTTTGAAATGATCTTTTTTTTTTTTCAAACAGAAAGTGTAGCACTGATCTAAGTGTCTAGGAAAAAAAGCATCATCATGAGAATAATAAGAAGCCAAACCACTTTTGCCCTTCTGCAGGGCCCAGTCCAAAGCCCATTGATGTCAGCAAAGTCTTTTCATTGACTTCAATGAGCTGGATCAGAGCACAGATTTATAAAGGCATTTAGGTTCCTAATGATGTAAGTAGTTGCCTAGAGGTGTTGGGGGCCTAACCTGCTTATAGCATTTTGTAAATCTACTTATATGCTGGAGCATTGAAATACCTGAAATGTTACAGTATCTTGAAATCACCAAACGCACCGAGATCTAGTAGAGTGATTCATTGCAAATAGCATTTGTTATTAATTTTGGTCTGTTTACTATTTGGAAACACATTTTTATTAGCCAGCCAGCTCTGCAGATGGCTGATTATAATTCGATGCAATTTTTCTCCCCTCTTTTCATTGCATAATTTGTGGACACGCCAGCTTTATTTCCAAGTAGCTGAAGTTTAAGTCCTCAGCTAGGTCCACACCAAACAGAAGGAAAAAAAAAAAAAAAGATCCAAGTCAAGTATTTCATGTGCAAGTTTGTTTGAAAATTCTGTAATCTATGACAAACATTTCAAATTAAGAGGGCATTCCCACAGGCAATGAAATAACGAAGCCCTTAGAATCAGGCAGCCGAGCCACGAAGCTGAGAGCTATTTCCACATTTTATGTGCTCTCAAAGGAGAAGAGCAAATTCCAAGAGCAATACCGTGTGGTGTTTGTAGATATTTCATTTACCAACCGCGGGCCAGATCCTGCAGCCAGCCTAGGGGCAGCCTGTGCAAGTTAGAGGGGGAAAATTGTGATTTCGGGTGTTTGTGTGCTGTGTCCGGCACAGAGCTCAGTGGAACTGCTGCTCGTGGTACCGTGAGTGTGTTTTACACCCCTGTCAGCAGCTTCGCTGAGCTTGAGGGGAGCTGTTCTTCCATGCAAAGGGATTTGTGTCTGGATTATCGGGCGTATCGGGAATTTGATCTCAGGTCCGCAGGGACGCGGGGTGGTGCGTTCAAAAAACCTGAGTGGTCGGACAGAGCGGTCAGCCAGACACCAGGGTCTCATCGCACCGAGCGTGCTGGACGGAAAAGTCCTGCGGAGTTCGGCTGCCAAAGAGGCTGCCCGAGGGTAGCAGGATGTCCCACTGGGGCTGGAGAGCACTCAGCTCCGAGAGAAAAGCTGGAAAAGTGTTCCCAGATCTCCTCCCTGCCCTACGGGATAGACTCAGGGCATCCCCGCACCCCCCACGACAGCTTCTGGGGCACCCCCGCCCCTCCCGGCACAGCCTCCGGGGCATTCCTGCATCCGTCTGCCTCCGGAGCAACCTCCCGGCCACCCACGCATCCCCCGGCACAGCCTCCCGGGGGCTTCACGCATTCCCCCGAGCATCCCCGGGGGGGTTCCACATGCCCTCGAGCACCTCCGGGGGGGTTCCCGCATCCCCCGGAGCATCCCCGCCCTCCCCGGCGCATCCCGCAGCGCATCCCCGCATCCTGCGGGACATCTTCCCGGACAGCCCGGCTCCCCCCGAAAGGGCTCCCAGCGGTTTCCCAGCGGGGTCCGCCCGCTCCGGGGGCGGCTTTGCCCCCCGCCCCCGCCGCGCCATTGGCCCCGCCGCCGGCAGCGCTCCGCCCCGCGCCCGGTGATGCCTCGGCCGAAGTTTTCCGCGGCGGGCTCCGCACGTGGGAGCCCCGCGTCGAGCCCCGGCACCGCATCCCCGCCGACCCCGGGGCGGCTCCGCGCTCCCCCCGAACCCGCCCGCGCTGTCCCCCGCGGAGGATGCCCCGCTGATGCGGCGGCGCGCAGCCCCCCGGCCCCGCGGAGCGCAGCGCGGAGGGGCCGCGCCGGGGGGCGGCCGCGGAGCATGGCCAGGGCCCCCAGCCGCCCTCTCGGGGTAGCATGGCCGTGAGCGCGGCGGCCGCCCCCGCCGCCGAGCCGCTGCCCCGCAGCATCTTCAAGAAGTTCCTGGTGATGCTCTGCTCCCTCCTCATGTCCCTCTACGTCTTCTACTGCCTGGCTGACCGCTGCCAGACGTTGCCCGGACCCATCATCGCCGCCGGCGCCGCATCCGAGGAGGACGAGGGCGGCGGCGGGGAGTTCCTGGGCGGCTCTGCCGAGCTGCCCCCCTGGCAGGCGGCGGCGGCGCGGCGCAAGCGGCTCCTGCAGCGGCTCAAGCAGCGGCGGCGGCGGCAGGAGGCGGCGCCGGGCGCGGAGGTGCCGGCCGGGGGCGGCGGGAGCCGGGCCGGCGGCTCGGGCGGCGGGGGCGGCTCGGCGGGCACGGCCGGCACCCTGGCCCTGCTGCTGGGCGAGGGCAGCAAGCGGCTGCCGCAGGCCATCATCATCGGCGTGAAGAAAGGGGGGACGCGGGCGCTGCTGGAGTTCCTGCGGGTGCACCCCGACGTGCGCGCCGTCGGCGCCGAGCCCCACTTCTTCGACCGCAACTACGAGCGGGGACTCGCCTGGTACAGGTACGGGACGGGCGGCGGGACGCGGCCCGGGATGGGGATGGGGATGGGGANATGGGGATGGGGATGGGGACGGGGACGGGGATGGGGAAGGAGCCGTGGCCGAGCCGCCAGTGCCCCCCGCTGGCCGCTGCTCCCGGCAGCCCCGTCCTCGCTCCCCAAACCACCCGGGGATCCTTTTCTCACCAGCCCCTGTCTTCGTTCCTCCGTTCATCGAGCGCTCTTCCTTTCCCCCCAGCCCTTCGCTCCACCCGTTCTTCCGTCCCTGCTCGCAAATCCTGCAGCCCTCCTGTCCCCATTGCTGGGTCCCTCCTGTCCCCCAGCGCTCCCGGGTCCCTCCGCCGGCCCCGCTGCCGCCCGGGTGTCGCCTGCGGGGCGGGTGACACACACAAAGGGAGAAGCGGTGGGTGCCCCGCTGGCCTGAGGACTGCGCGGGGATGCTGAGGCAGAGCTCAACCCTGCCCTGAGAAACACAGGCCCCCCAATATCTTCATACTCCCCCGGCTCTTTGCAAAACCTGTGGCTGGCCGCTGACTCTCAGCCGAGCCGCCCCGCAGCCCCGGCTGCCTCCCCATGGCATCATCGCCTCCCGCCGCTCCCAGCCCGGCGCTGCAGCCACTTTTCCCGCAGTCAGCGTGGACAAAACCCCCCTATTTCCCACGTAAATATTTCAGCATCCCGGTAACGACTAACCAAAAATGTCACTCGCAGGAGCATACCCCACATGCTCGCCTCGCCCACGAAATATTAGCAAAAGGTCGATGGGGTGGTTCTTTCAATGAATTAGTGTTTTGTTAAACAAGGCAGAAAACGTTAAAGCCAAGAGGGTTCTCGCTGAAGTTGTTCAGGTCTTTTTTTGTTGTGTGTTTTAAAGTTAGTAGAGGAACGTTTTTCCGGCAGATTCCTATGGGAGGGCTTGGTGAGGGTGAGAGTGAAGCTGCTGTCTCGTGTTTGTGGCTTTCTTGGATGAACAAGCAAACGGGAGAGGATTTGGGGTACCCCTGGAGCTTGTTTTACTTTCTCCTAAAGCCCGGCAATTAGCAGAGAGAAGAGGATTTTGGCTCAGCTCGTGGTGACAGTGTTGAAATGTGGAGTAGGGTAGTACTGACAGTCCGAGTGTTTATGTAAAAGTCTTAACACGTGGAAGGGATGAGCTTCCCTGTGTATCTGCCAATGTCAGAAACACGCTGGGTTTCTGCAGGCTGCGAAGTGTGGGTTCTCTTGAGAAGGAAGATTTCCTTTTGTGTGGGCTGAAGCTGTCTACGAAATTGTATTTTTAGTCTGTGCTTATCCAGTTTCCACATGCGGACCCTGTAGCAGAAAGGAAACGTTAAAAATGAATCTGAAAAACCTCAAGAACTCTAATCAAGCCTTGACTTTGAAAAATAAACACATGGCTGTGGGGTGGCATCTACTGAAATTTATGGTGGATATGCAGAAAAGCTCATTTATCAAAGATGCTCTCGGAGCTTTGAGGAGCAGATGGCAGTGGGATAGACCTGCTTCTGGAAGCAGTCCCTGAGCGAGGAGTGCAGCCCTAGACAGAGGAGGAGCCACAGGCATTTAGGGCATAGAGCAGTCCTCGGTGTCAGAGATATCATTTTCCAGAGGTTTGGTCTTGATCTTGCAGCTCTTATTCCTTGGACGTGCTGCCCCGTGCGCTGTTTGTGTAATCATTCTGTTTTAGCAGTTGGCACACGAGCTTTCCTATTAATTGCTGCAGTTTGTTTATTCTGGTATTTGATGTACTGAGTCGAGTTTCATCTTTTTTTTTTATTTCCTTTTTTAAAAAATTTTTATTAGCCCCGTGGAGGCTGAGGTACAGTGAATTCTTTGTATGGGATTATTCCTTTGAGACCTAATCTTGCTGGCTTTGCTCGTGTGAGTAATCTTTGCTAACACACAGAGTCCCGGCGCACTGGCAGAGCTGCGGTGCCAGCGCGCTGCTCACCGGCTACCAGCCGGCTACAAATACTCATTTAAAAAAAAAAAAAAACAACCTACCTGTCTCTCTGCACGCTTTGTTGTAGCCTTTGATGAGGGTTCAGCGCTGGGGAAATGGCCAGATGTTTGCCAGAGGTCCCGATTCCTTATCTTTGGCATCTGAGGCTTAGGTTTCATGCGCGCTGCTGTTTCCCAGCAGTCAGACTAAACAGCGTCATTACAAGGTATAAACACTCGGGTTTGTTTTCAGCAGGAAGCCGGCACAGGCAGCCGGTGCCCTGGCCCGGGGAACAAAAAAAGCTGGTGGCTGTTGCAGAATTGAAGAGCCGGCCAGCCTTTGTAGCTGATTCTGCCGTCACTGGAGCACGGAGGTGGGCTGTGACGGGGACACGGTGGCTGTGGGGTTTGGGGCATGAGGAGAACCTGGTTCTCCCTGGAAACAAAAGAGCTGCTCCCCCGTGAGCGTGGGGGGACCGGCTGAGCTGCGGCTGCGGCGGTGGGGTGATGCTCCTGGAGCAGCCACTCAGGTGTAGCTGTGAGGCACGGGCTTGGGGACACGCAGGTCACCTGCTGGGGTGGCACACAGCGCGTGGAAACGTCATCCAGGAGATGAAATGGAGCAAGGGCGGAGCTCTCGCGGCCCCTGGATAAGGGAGAGCTGACTGTAAAACCCGCCGGTGGGATTGAATTTGGTGAGCGCGACACCTCTGCCCGTGTGTGGGTTGAATATCAAGGGGAGTTGTGTGCCCGAAGGAGCTTTTTCTGCTTTGGGTTTGAGTCCCCTCGTCCAGCAGGGACAAAAGGAGGGAGGGGGCAGCCCACAATGCTCGCATTGACTTCAGAGCCGGGATTGCTGCCCCAGCCCTGAACAAGGCTATTGAGCTAACAGAGTTCAATAGCAGGTGAGCATGGGCTTTAATAGAGTTCAACTGCCAACCCCCACCCGAAAACGGCTGCACAGCCTGGGGAAAACTCCCAGGAATAGGGGCTGAGCCAGTCATGGAAAAAAAAGAGAAAGCCTGGATTAAAAGCAAATATCTGTTTGTGGGTGATACGGCAAATGTGGCTCTTTCCCTCTGATCTTTTGTTAGTCTCGCACTGATTGAGCTGCCTGTTGGAATGCCATTATACTGTCAGTCACCCCGGGAACATTTATTTCATATGTTTTAATCTGCCTGCCTCTGCAGCACCAGCGCCACTGTCACTAGAGTGAAGCCAAGTTAATGTCATTGGATTACATCTGATCCAGGGGGAGATGAAAGATAATTCAAAGTTATTCCATCAGGTTGGGAGTTTAAATGTTGCTCCTCCTCGATGCTTCCAGAGCTGGGGAGTTGTGATCCTAATTAATGTCCTCTTGGAATTTTTTTCCAAGCTGTTTTTTTTTTTCTTTTTTTTTTTCTT
>VZDJ01000216.1:4824712-4839957 GCA_008694505.1 Cyanoderma ruficeps | reverse complement strand
AGGCAACCACTGATATTTCTGAATCAAAGGGAGCAGAGAACATCTCAGATGCTGAGGTGGTCTGGGATGGAGGAAAAGGAAGATTGCTGGGAGGGGACATGCTCCCAGGAGCTGTGAGCAGCTGCATCCCACCTCGAGCTGTGTCCCATCCTCTGTGCCTCCAGCCAGGGTGAAATCAGAGCCCTGGGGATGGAGGGGTCAGGGTGCTCCTGTAGCAGGGGGTCTGAGGGCTTTGTCATCCAGCAAAGCATTCTGTGAGCGTGGGAGGGAGGGTGGGAATGTTGGTGTGGGGGCAGGAGTGTGTGGGTGATGTCAGGAATGATCAGGACAACGAATACAATTTATAGAAGGTGGAGCAGGTCCGGGTGGCCTTCAGGAGGAAAGACTTTGTTGCAAACTCCCCTGCATGAAGTGATCATCTCCCAACCTCTCTTCAGCCATCCTCGCTGCTTCTGCAAGAAACACCAGCTCTTTGACTGTGTTCAGGGTGTGCCCAGCACAGAACGTGGCTTGTGTTATCAGACCTTGAGTTTAAACCAGTTTGGGTTTTTTCCACTCCCTGCTGCGTGTAGGAAGGTCTGGTTTAGCAGTACCTTCTCCTTGTCCTGGGAACATCTCGTCTCCCAAACACGTTTGAATCACTAATAGCATCCAGCACAGCCTGCAGCAGTTTCTCTGGAAATTGCAGCCTTGGACAGCCACATGCTGGAGAGGATCAAGGTCCTTGTTTATTTATTAGCTGTGTAATCAAACACCTCCTGTACTGAGCTCACGGGGTCAGGTACTGCATAAAAAGGGAACAAAAGGTGGTCTTGGCCCCAAAGTGCAGCTAATTCACTGTAAACAACAGGTGGAGATGGGCTGAGCCTGGCACAGACAGTGGAGAGTGCCTGTGTTGGTTCCTGGGCAAGGAGTCCCTGCAGATGGAGGATGAGGTGGGTCTGTGGGTGGCTGAAAGGACCTTTCTTTGCTGGGGAAAAGCAAGGGGGGAAAGGAGCTGGAAAAGCTGGGGAAATCAGGGCTGGAGTCCTTGAGTCTGTATGAGACAGTAACTGGTTCTGGTGCTCACTTGTTTTGCCACTGCCTGGACTTGGATACTCTAAGGGATTTCAGGAGAGATGTGAAACAGTTTGGAAGTTGGCACCCGCGTGCTGGGGAGATGCCATGGTGTGCCTCAGTTTGCCTACATGTAAAGGGGAAGTCACTGCCTGTTGCAGACAGGTAAAAAATGTTATAAAAGAAAGGTTCAAAATATGAAATGAAGCATTGCTCTGCTAAATTAATAGCCAGGCTGTCATTCCCTCTAAGTGCAGTTTAGTAGTTTGCAAGTTTTGCAAGTTCCCACGGAAAAACAATCTTGGGTATGAAGAGTTGGTTAACACAACAACCTATTCCTGGGGAGAGCAACAAGTGCACCTGCATAAATATTAGATTAGATTAGTTCCATGAGAACCCACAAAGAAAAAAATGTAAACAACCTGAATCTTAGCACGTACACACACATCACCTTCTGACCAATATATGAAGTAGGAAGAAAGCTACCAGCCAATAGGTATTGAACAGGAGGTCTGTGAAAAATGTATAAAATAAGTGATGTGAAAAAAGAATTGGCTTTTCCTGCATGGAGAAAATGGAGCCTTGGCTGACTTATTACAACAGGCGCCCTGTGCTGCAGGGATGGAACCAGTGAGGCTGTGGTGTGACACCTCTCTCCAGCACAGACACCAGGAGTTATATGGAGTCTGATGGGTTAAACATCACCTGGAGCAGGTGAACCCCACCAGAGCCGCTGGCAGAGCAGCTGTAGCCTTGACACAGCTTTGCTGGCTGTCCCCTTGCAGCTGGATGGACTGTCCAGGGCTGGCACTGTACAGACACCCCTGGCGAGGTCTCCCTGCAGAGAACTGGGGTTGGGCTCTTTCCCCTCGTACTCCTTCAATGGACCCCAGAGGGTTATTATTTTTGATGGATTTTCCAAGCATTTTGTATCTCTACATATCCCTTCTGTTTTCTGTTCATGGAGAAGTTGGTATCCAGGGTTTGTGTCTGTTCCTGATGGTGGAGTGAGCTCCTGAGTTGGACTATTAGGAGAAGTCAACCACATTCCTATCAGAAAGTATCAAAATAAATATTTTGCTAGAGTCTTCTTTCCAGATGCTGTGGTCTGCACAGGGGTAAACTGGAGAGGTTCAGAAGTCTATAGACCCATCCATCCTCCTCTTCTGTACTGCTTCACACCCCAGTCCTGGAGAGAACAGCACCTTTCTCACCCACCTTGTGTCTCTTGATGCTTGGAAAAACCTTGACTCGAGATGCTTGGAAATAGAGCTCCCCTGGCCCTGTCTGCTGGTGCTGAGCAATTGGGAAAATATGGCCTTGGCTGCCCGAGATGTTGTCAGTAAAATTCTCAGAGCCAGGTCTCGTGGAAAGCAGCACAGAGCTGCAGCTGGCTGGGGAGAGAGCTCATTTATGGCAAAAATTGGGATAAACTTTAGAGAAGCAGCAGATTCACCTGCTTTAATCACTCTGGTTGGATTTTGTGAGCCTCTGTCTATGCAGGGAGCCTGCCTTGGCTCTGCTGCCTTCGGGGGGGCTCCTGGGGGGCATCCCATTGAGTCTGGGGTCCAGACCATCACCACCAGGATGTCTTTACCCCAGCCCAGCTTGGATTTCACCCCGACCTTTTGAAGTTTCTAATAGGAGCAGTGGGGTCTGGGGAGGGGGAAGGGAGCTGGTGCATTTCCATAGAGTTCAGAGCAAACAACCGGTGATCAGAAAACCTGGGAATAACCCCCCGTGAGCCCCCTGTGTGACACAGGCATTGAAACTCCTGAGCTGCTAATTATGCTTTTTTCCCCTGGAGAATTCTGAGGTAACCCAAACTGCTTTCACAGGGAAACAGCAGATGCTGGCGAGGGGCAGCAGGGCCGGGCGTTGTGGCCATAAATCTTTGCAAATTCTCATTACATGCAGGTATTATGGGAGGGAAGTGAATTAGGTTGCAGTTAAATTTGTGTTATTTGGGTTGGATACCGGGGTCTTATCCCATTACAAAGACCCAAGTGGGGCAGTGAGGGCAAAATCTGGGGTCATCCCAGGGACTGTGACAGTGGCTGGTGTTTCTGCCTTTCTCCTGCATTACCCCCCTCCCGGGAAATTCACTTTTTCATGCTTTGGGGTGAGACACGTTCAGCTCCAAACCTGAGCCCTGTGCCAGGAGCTGCATGAGCAGGATGGTGCCCGCAGTGAGAGCATAAATAGAGTCGCTCGAGGAAGTGAATTATTCCTGGCATTTCTTCCATTGAATAATGTGATTCTGCAGGAGGAAATCTTTCAGCAGAAGAAATCGCCGGCTCCCTTCATGCGTGGCAAGACCATCCTTCTTTCTTCCTGGAAGTGAGGAGACTCGTTACGTGCTCCTTCTCTTGCAACACCATCTGTTGCAGGATATGAAGATCCCTGCTCAAACTCCCCCAGGCTGCTGGGTATGTCTGTGGTGGGAGATAGAGGAGAAATTCTCGTTGCTGCCCCAGGGGAGCTTTGGGAGCCTCCTGGGGTTGTTTTCCCCATGCCCGAGCAGCTGTGCCCGAGTGTCGTGTAAGAAAATCCCACTGGGGCAATTCCAGGCGTCTGGGGACCTTTCTTGCACCAAACTCCTGCAGCTTCAGTGGGATCCTGCCTGGCTCCCAACTCTACCCCTTGACTCCAGTTCCTGAGCACAGCTGGTGCCTGCAAGCTGGGATATTAACAGTTGGATCATTTCTTTCCACAACCACCCTCCTCACATCATCCCCTGGGGAGAGATGTTCAGGTTCAAGTGCAACATCATGATGGGAAGCTGGCTATTTATTGATTTAATCATTTATTTCTCTCTCCAGCGGGGTCTTTTTTTGTTAAAAATTGCAAAAAAGCCAGGCTGATTTGTTCTGCCATTGCCTGTTGGAAGGGGGCTCCCTCCCATAAACCAAACTGGCTGGGGAAGCCTTTTATGGAAAATCACCAGATCAATAGTTTTGCCTTCTGTGTTTTTCCGTGTGTGGCTCTGTGTGTTCATATCTGCAGCTTTCAGCTCTCAGTGTTGCATTTTGTCATTACCATTTCACTTCTGCCCTCGTGGTCTTGTGTTGTATCACAGAGCATCTTTCGGCATTATTTAAACACTTTTGCACAGTCTGAACTGGACTGTTTGGGAAGCCTAAATATGGGGAGAAATCCCAAGCACTGGCTCAGTAGGACGAGTGAGGAAACATCTGGATTTCCCACCTGGGTGATGCTCTGTGTCCTGACTCCTCCAGCACAGAGAGTGAAAGGCTGGAGATGTGATGCCAGGAGAGATGTTGTGCCAAGGAGGTGCCTGGCTCAGCTGAGACACCCCAAACCCCCAGCAGAACAGTGACCCCACAGTGCTGATGTGCTTCAAGACCCTGTAGGCAGCAGGACCAGTTGCTTTTCCCATTTTGCAGCTGCCCCTTGGCTCCAGAGTTGTTACCTCTGTTGGAAACTTGCTCCTTAAATCCCTTTGGTTTCCAGCATTGCTGGACCCCAGGTTGTGCCTTGCCGAGGTTTTCCTTGGGCCTCAATAAGAAGCTATTGGGGGGTCCCTGGGTGTCCAGATGCAGCAAGGCACAGCTTTCCCCTGCTCCTGGGGGACCTGCACCCATGGCAGGGTCCCCAGGCAGGGATGGGGAAAGCAATTAGTGGGTGCAATTAGTGCTGTGCCATTAACATGCTGTGGTTTGCACAGGTAAAGCTGGTGGTGGCAGGAGGAGCCTGGGTGATGTGCCAGAGCCCCAGGGGAGGGACATCTCCTTTCTGTGAGACACAGATGTTGGCTCAGTGGCCTCACCTGGGGTGGTTCTCACTTCCCCAAACCCTGCTGGTAGAAAATTCTGGCAAAGCCACAGCGCAGCTCATCCCATCCCCTGTGTTTGGTGCCGTGCCATGGCCACCAGCAGCACTGCTGGAACGGAGGATGCACCACTCTGCTGATGGGGAAAGAGGCAGAAAAGCACCCAGAGCCTCTGGCAGGGTAAGACTGAGCACGTAGGGCCTCTTGGCACACGTTCAGCCTGTGTTGGTCTCCCCTGACTGAGGTGAGAGGGGAGGTTGGCTGGTACAAGCATCAGCCATGGGTGTTCAACATGTGCTGAGCTTCCCTTGGCACCAGCCACATCCTCCAGGCTGCTCCTCAACCAGCTGCTCGTGCTGAAGGTCAGGAAAAGTTCCCCTGATGCCTCTCACAAGGGGTTGAGGGTGCTAATCCCCACGTCTGGGCTAACTTCCATCTCGGGTAATTCTGGTCTCTGCCCCTAAAAATGAACTCTGTCATTTCACTTGGCTCCAGTTGCCTTTGTTCCCTGTCCATGGAGCTGCTGGCAGAGCCCCACCACAGGGCTTGGGGCACTCTGCTTTGGATTGCTGTGAGATGGTTGTTCTGAAAGACACTTGGGGTTTTTCTGCAAGAGCTGCGTGTCTCAGCAAGGCATAAAGTGAATATTGCACAATGATCCCGTCCCCCTGCACTGCTGAACTCTGCTGTGTGAATTTTGAATATTTGTAAATGTTTGCCTGGTATTCAGCCTTCTTGTACGTGTGTGGCAAAGGTTGTTGTAGCCTTCATCACCTCTAAAGGGGGATAAAAACACAAAAGGAAAAATCTCATTGCCTGCAGCAAGCAGAGCACAGGCAGTGACATGCAGAGCTGGGCCAGAGGAGCGGGATTTGGGGTTGACAGCTGGCACAGCCACCCCCTGTGCAGGGCTTGGGCAGCCCTGGCTTGTGCATGTTCATTCCACAGGGCCAGAAGCCCCTGGGAGGAGATTTCATGGGGTGGTTACTGACTGAGGCAGTGGCTGTCCCTCCTCCCCCTCTCCTGTCTCCATCTGTACCATCAGCAACAGGTTGGAAAGAAGCAGAATTAGAGGCTTTTCTCAAGCGGTGTGAGATGAAGCTGTGAAATCGGCTGCCGCGGGAGGTTTTTTAGCTAAAAGAGTCTAAAAAGTGCCCTGGAAGTGCTTGGCAAAGAACAATGCATCAGGAGCTGCTAAACATGATGGACAGGAATGAAGTGCAGCTGAGGGAGTTGCCAGGTTTCATCTGGGAGGGACCCAGGGGTCTGCTCCTCTGCTGCCACAGGAATTATCCTGTGGACCACGGGGTGACCCAGGGAGGCTCACCTTCCCATAACTATTACTGGAGGGGAATTATGGTTGGTGTTGTGTGTTTAAAAATCCAGCTGGTGTGCAGGGATGAATTTTCCAGTTGGCATTGCGTGGTTGGGGACCATTTCCACTTTGCACCACGTTCTGAGGTAATTTGGGTAGAAATGACCATCAAACCCCTGCTCCCTGTCAGCTCTTGTGCTGCCTGGGGGTCACTAGCCCAACTCCTCTGCCCTGTGCAAACCTGCCTGGGTTTAAAGGGCTGCCAGAGGTTTCTGAGCAAGCACAAAAAACGCCCAAACAGTCCGTGGGTGGGTGTGAAGGGCTGAGAGTCAATGTGTGTCCTGCAGAGCACCAAATGTTTCTTGTCCAGCTGCTCAGTTGGCCCCTCCTTAGGACCAGGGACGGGGTTTTGTTGGGCTCCTGCAGACAGAGGGGTCCAGGGACCAGCATGGACATTGCTGTGGCCTGGACAGCATGTTCTGTGTCGTGTCCAGAGCAGCTGAGGAGGCCTTGGGACACACTCAGCTGGCTGGTGGTGAGCAAGGGGCTGATGAACTCACAAAACACTGAGCTCGTTGCTAAAGGTGCAGATGGGAGGGCTGGGCCTGGATTTCCTGCAGCCAGTGAACACCACAGTCTGTCCCTCCAGCCCTGCCCTCCCCGGGCTGGGTTTGCTGTGACCACAGGCAGACACAGAAGGCGCCCAGAGGCTTGAACACAGGAGTGACATTGAGCTGAAATCTTGTTTTCACATGCCCAGGGTGTGATCCCTGATCAGCCCAGCACAGGCACCCGGAGCTGCCTTTGTCACAAGTCACTTTGTCACAAGTGATGCTGCCCTGGCTGCTCTTGGCCCCGCCACCCTTGCTGCCAGCCCCTCTGGAACTGAAGGAGAATGTAGCAGGACGTTCCAGCAGTCAGAGAGGCCAGGGCAGGGGAAGGAGTCCTCAGGCTGACCCAGATGCAGCCCGGAGCAGTTAATTGAGTTTGACCATCAGCAGTGCCCCGGGTCGGGGTCAGCCCTGGGCGGCCCCGCCTGTCCCGGCGGCGCCGGGGCTGCTTTGTTCGGTGTTGGACACGTTGAGCTCTGCCCTGCCTGTGCAGGGGGTGCTGGCCCCCGTCACATCCTGGGGACCTCCATCCCCACGGTGGGCTGTGGCAGGGTCAGTGAGCTGTGCCTTTTGAAGGGGCTGTGCCTTTGGAGGGGCTGCACTGTGGAGGTTACAGCTTCATCTGCTGCAGGCTTCCCAATTGCACTGGAGTTGTTGGACAGCAAACCACCGGGTCGCAGCTGATCCCTGCTCTTGGTGCTCCCATCCCTGCAGTCAGGCTGTGGGGGATGCATTTAGGAGTTGTTTGACCCCTCAGCTTCCAAAAGGTGCATCAGCCAAGGTGTCCAGAGATAGCTCTGTCCTGGCTGATGTCCCAAGGCAGGCATTAAGCACATGGCACACACTGGGAAGGAAATGCACTGTGCACTGAGAGCCATCCCATCCCCTTGCTGTCCTCACCTCCGGATGCAGGAGTGGAACCCTGAGATGATCTCACTCCTGCCCTGAGCAACCTTTTCCAGCCCACACCCTGCACAGAGCTGTAAAAAAGATTCCTGCAGGATCCTGGAGAGGAGGAGCAGGGAGAGACCCAGGCACTGTCCTGCTCTCCTCCCCTTGCAGCACCAGTGGTGGGCAGTGCCAGAGGCTCCAGGTGCATCCCTGGCTGGGAGCCAGAAGCCAGGGTATTCCAGGGGGAAAGGAATCAGGAGGGAGCTTTGGGGGGTGGTTACCAGCCTCAGCCAAGGCAGGCTCAGTCAGTGGGTCAGAGAGGCCCAGTTATTTCGTGGTGATATTCCTGCTGGAGGGAATGATAAACCAACATGGCAGATTCACAGAATTCACAGAATGACCAGGTTGGAAGAGACCTCCAAGATCATCGAGTCCAACCCAGCCCTGACACCTCAACTAAACCATGGCACCAGTGCCACATCCAGGCTTTGTTTAAACACATCCAGGGACGGTGACTCCACCACCTCCCCGGGCAGATCATTCCAGTACTTTATTATGCTTTCTGTGAAAAACTTTTCCCTAATATCCAGCCTATATTTCCCTTGGTGCAGCTTGAGGCTGTGTCCTCTCCTTCTGTCAGTGCTGCCTGGAGAAAGAGACCAACCCCACCTGAGCACAGCTGCCTTTCAGGGGGTTGTAGAGAGTGACAAGGTCACCCCTGAGGGTCCTTTTCTCCAGGATAAACAACCCCAGCTCCCTCAGTTGTTCCAGATCTACCGTTGAGCTTTGGAGCAAAGTAAGGGCTGGGACAATGGGGACATCCCCTGAGCCCTGCTCTGCAGAAGGACCTTCAGGCACAAGTCCATGGGTCACCCTGACATTGCTGGCTCAACCACGGGCCCTTCCCTCAGCAGAGGTTTCCAGGAATGCCATCTCCCACTAGGCAAATCATAGCCAGCATATGGATGGGGAGAAATTGGATTTACCCTGTAATCTAATCAATGTTAAATAACAGTAATTCTAACTCCGAGCTCCGTGTTTAAAGTGCTGTTGGTCTCTGGGGTTCATTGGAGTTATTTAATCTAATGAAATCCCATTATTGTCTCATGAGGGTGCACCACGGGGATGTCTTTCCTGGGAAGAAAAGCAATGGTTAAAGAATTGGCAGCCAGGGACAAATATCCAGTAGGGGAACGGGGCTGAGTGTGCAGTAAGTTGAGGGTTTCACCTGGCAGGAGCTCGGAGCACTTTGGCTGCATCATTCCAGTGGTGACTGTCACTGCTCAGGACAGGGTGGTGGGGAGCATATGCCCAGATTCCTCCTGTTTGTCACCTCCCTGGGCAGGCTGTCCCATGTGGTGCCACCTTTTCCTTCTCCTGGCCCAAAAGGAGTTGTGTTTCTTAACCCATCTCAACACCCAGCATCACACTTGCTGTGCTTCCTGCAGTGGGTTGTTCTCAGCCCTGGTCCTGGCTGTGTTCTACCACATTTGTATTATTGATATTCCTAGTAAAGAACTGTTAATTCCTATTCCCAAATCTTTGCCTGAGAGCCCTTAATTGCAAAATTATAATTTGGCGGGGGGTGAGGGGTTTACATTCTGTATTCTAAGGGGAACCCCAGTTTCCCTGGCAGATCCCTGTCTTTCTAAACCAAGACAGATGGCTGCTGGACTTTCAGGGAATCACCAGTGGTTTGGGTGGGTGATTACAGACCAGCTCATCCCAAGCCCCCTGCTGTAGGCAGGGACACCTTCCACTAGCCCAGGTTCCTCCAAACCCCATCCTTGAACACTCCCAGGGATTTAAAATGGTTTCCCCCAGACCTGGTGTACTTTTTCCATTCGCATGGAAGCAATTTTTCCTAACCTGCTTCATGGAGGGAGACAGGACCTCTTCCAGGTGACATTTCCCACGCTGGCTTTGTGACAGTTTCTGAGCCTTCCATCAATTCCATCACGACAGAGTCAAGCCAAGCCTATTGCACCAGTTGCTTTCCTACACGCTGAGCTTATTGTATTCAAACATCTTGGAATTCTGTCGGCAGAAGGCAGGGACTCTGCTGCTGTCAGATACCAGCAGGGCAGCATCCTGTGTGCTGGGGGAGTGTTCCTTCCCCTGTAGTGTGTGCTCCAGTTTGCCATTATTACTTCTTTAATAAGGCTGATTCTTACTCTGCGCCGCTCCTTTGCTGCTAAAATTGGAACCATTCGAGCAGTAAGTGACGATTTCCTTTTGAACAGGGTGGGGTAGGAGCCCAGTGTGGTGCTGCCCCAAAGGAGAGGGATCAAACCTGCCTCTGCAGGTGTAAATTCCTGTCTCACACTCACAGGTTTGTAGGGATGGCTGTCAGGGATGCCCAGCATCCTCTAGAGGAAGGATTGCACCCATAGGTGCTGGGAGAGAACACATCTGGCTCGATGTCAGTGGATGTGATGGGAGGGAGGGATTGTGGCTCTGTGCTGCAGAGTTATCTTGGGACATCCTCTGAGCTGCTTGTCCCCGAGGAGCAGCTTCTTTCCTCAAAACCCATCTCCCTGCTGAAAAAAAAACCCAACAAAAAACCAAGAGGAACCATTAAAAAGGAGCATGTCTGGTAATTTAATCAGGTTAAGTGCTCCTGAAATCACATCTGCACCGCACAGCAGCATGCCAGAGCTCTCTGGGGGAGCAGCTGTGGCAGGGCGAGGTGCAGAGAGGGGATTTCTGAAGGAGGGAGGCCGGGACATCCCCCGTGCTTTGCGAGCACAGCCCGGCCAGCAGTGCAGGCCCAGCCCTTGTCCCCTGGGGGTGTCACCGTGTCCCGAGAGCTGCACGGGCGGCGTGGCAGGGTCCCCTGGGTCCCCTGGGGCGGAGTGAGAGCTGGGTGTGCTAACGAGGAGCCGCCGGTCCCCGGGGCAGCGCCGTGTCTGCGCTCATTATGCACGTCCCTTTCACACCGCCTTCATTATTCCCCCGCTATCTAGTGTCATTAAGATATCAAGTTCATTTAGGTACATCCACATTGGCAGTTTAATTATGTCTGGGTACTACTCTGTATTTTATTCATGGACTATCTGGGGGCGGTTGTCAAACACAAGGCCGGGAGATAAAGGTTGGGTGGCTGCAGAATGCTAATGTCCTGCTGGTTCCCTTTTGACAAATACACATGCCAGTTATTACCAAACTGATTATTTCATTCATTAACACCACATACATCAGCTCCCTTCGCCCGGTATTATTGTATACATTCATCTTTTCATAAACAATTACCTGACAAAGTTGAGAAAGGCAAGTGTTGGGGAATTAATGCTCTGCTGGGAAGTTGCTGGTGTGGGTTGGGAACAAGGTGCTGGGGGTGTGCAGAGTGCTCCGTCAGCGTGATGGCTTCATTAATCAAATTAGGGACAATAGCGTGTCACGTGTGTGCCGTGGCTCCCAACAACCCGCCTGTGTCAGGGGGCTCCCTGACCAGTTTGTGGTGATGAACTGGGTGAAATCAAATCCAGTGGGAAGGCTTGGAAAGCAGCTGGACCATGTTCTACACTTCTCATTGTTATTATTTTTAGTAGTATTATTATCATTATCATGACGAGGAATATTTGCCTGAAAACAGGCTCTTTGCTTGTTGTTTCTGTCTTTTTTTCCAGCTCCCTCATATTGCTTTTCCCAAGTTGGAACACTGTGCAGTAGGATTAGAAGTGGTGGTAGGAATGATTAGGATATCACGAGTATGTCACCGGCTGGGGAACAAAGCCCCCGCTGTGTCTCCTTTCTACAGTTTCTGACTGTAAAAACTGGTGATGGAGAATAAAAAATAGCAGGGAGATGTGAGCAGTGAAGAGTAACCAAAGTCATGAAATAAGTGATTTCTGCAGCTTTCTCAGAGATGGTGGTGAGACCCACCAGGAGGGGCTGGGGATGCTGCTTGTCCAGATGGAGATCATTCTGCAGCTCCTCATGTCCAGCACAAACACCTGTGGAAGGGATTGATGCCTCAAGTTTTATCTTCGATGTATTTCAGGTTCTGTGCTGCCCAGGGGGGCAGCTCTGAGCTCACAGTCAGTGTCACTCAGCTCTGCACACAGCAGGGACACAAAACAAATCCTTTTCCTGCTGCACACCAAGGACAACTTTCAGGCCCAAAAGCACAAACAAGGGTGGGCTGGAGGGAGGAACAAAAAGGATGGGACCTCACAATCTGAAGCTGTAACTGGACAATTAAACCCCAACATGGAAATGGACCACAACTTATAAAAGTGTGAGACCTCATGACCATTTGTCCATTTTGTGCCCATTTTGGGTCCACCTTGGGTGTAACCCTGGCCAGGCTCTTGTCCTGCCCAAGGTGTGTCCTAAAGGCCTTTAAATAAATAACTACTTTATTCTCCAGCTCTGTCCAGTCTCTGTTCCAGCTCAGCCTTCCCAAGGCATCAGGATCAGACCTGGAGCTGCTCCCAGCCCTCTCCTTGAACACGCAGCCCACATAGTTTCAGTGTGGCGTCTTATTTTATTTCTTCAGATACTTTGTCCCCTCAACTGTTTCCCCAGGCTGACTGGCTCCCTGGGATGGTGAGGAGCAGCTGCAGGAGGCCACCAATGCAGCCAGAATCAATTCAGCTTTTCACTCAAGCAGACACGGTGGAAAAGTGATGCTTCAGGGGTCACACTGCTGCGCTGCTGCAGCGCAGGATTTGCAAACTAAATAAAGGATCTGAGTGAGTTTTAAGTGCCTAACTCCCTTAGGCCCCTTTGGAGAAAAAACCCCACTGGAATAACTAAGAAGCTTTCACTGTGCGTTTGCAGTGACATTAATCCTCCTTGCTGTGTCAAGTCTCTTTGATCACACTTCAAAATCTTCATCTCCAGGGGTCCTGTCTGGGCTTTCCAAAGTGGCTTAAGAGCAGAAGACCTGGGCTCCCAAGGCTCAGAACCCTTTTTCCAAATCCCTCCTTGGCTCTCCGTGTTGGAATGGAGAGATCACACCTTGCCAGGGGTCCCCGACGTCCCTGCAAGGTGGGACCTCACCCTGGGGTGATGGTGACTGTTGTGGTGGGCTGTGGGATTTAAAATCCCTGCTGCTCTCAAGAGTGTCACTGTGGGCTCGGTGAGTTGTCCCTGTGGTTCCTGATGTGTTTCCAGGGAAGTGAGGTGAAGGAGGGAGCACACACAGACTGGGTTTTCCCTTTGGGCACGCTGAGAAATGGATAGTGAAGGAGGGTTGGTCTTGCTAAGCAGGGCAGCCCTGCCAAAGGAGAGGCTGGGAGTTCTCTCCAGGAGCTGATCTGAAGCCTCCACCCCACTCTAGTTCAGGGCTAAGTGAGGAAGAGCAGTGTTTATTGACCTGGATCCAAATGACTCAAGTTGACTTATGAACTCGAGGTCACTAATTGAGGTTTTTTTCCATCCATCCATATTCTGGAGAACGCTTCATCTTTCTTTCTTTTTTTTTCTTTTTTCTTTTCTTTTCACAATATTGAGCTGTATTCACTCTGAACAACCTCAGTGTCACACTAATACCCAAACCTCAGCCTCCACCTGCCTTCTCTGTGCCACGAAGGTGAGCACGGTACAAACCTACAGAGCAGCCAGAGCTGAGCTGGCTGCTGTGTCATTTGCCCATGAAATTGAGATATCTGCTGCAAACTAAAACCTCCTGAAACGTGTCAGATGACTCCCATACTGGAATAGACAGTGATGCATTCCCGGGGAGAAGCTGGAATTGCTGAGTGCAGGGAAGAGCTCTTGCTGGGTGATCTTGTGAGTAGTGGCTCAGCTCCCTGCCTCGACTGTGGGGCTGGAGAGAGCAGCATCCATCTCTGTGCAGCTTCCCCAGCACGGCCCTTGCCTTGCCCAGAACTTGCAAATTAGGCCAGGAAGAATCTTTTTCGGCTTTCTGCAGACTTTTGCACTTGACTGCTTTGCCCTGGGAATGAAAGTACAGAGCCCTTTCCCAGCCATTAAAGTTTCATTTAGCAAAAGGACAAAGAACTGGCACAGGAAGGGTGAAGAACCACTGCAAGAGTAAACTTGTGTGACTCTATGTATTTTAGATCATAGCCTGAGGTCAGGTTCCCTTTTTTTTTTTTTTGTAATACAGATAGAGGGTTTTTTGGCCATGCAGCAGGAGGAGATGTGTAGTGATACATAAAAAAGTAATTTCTCAGCATAATTTAAGGAATAACCTCTATTCTCAACACTGAGGTCCTTGGAGGTGTCTGGGTCTTTCATAAAACTCTGCAGGCACAGACACACACAGAGCTGTACACACGCCCTCTCCAGCAGTACAGGGCATGCCACAGGAATTTCCAAAACTTTGTGATAATCTCTGCTGGACTCTTTAGGACTCCACACCAATATCTTGGCAGACAGACCTTTTTACCTGTGCAGATAGGGAAGAAAACCCATCTCCTTGTTCCCAAAACCCCAGCAGCCAGCTGACAATCTCCAGAGAACCAAGGGTGTCCAGAACTCCCCAGGTGTGGCTCTATATCCCAGTGGGTCCCAGCCTGCTGCATCCACTGCTCATTTCCAATATTATTTCCCTACCTTCAGCTTCAGCTGCCTTAATTTTGCTAGTTTAGTTCTTGCACTCACTAGCTCTTGATTTTTAGTTCTTGAGATTTAGTGGCATTTCTTCAGAGAGAAGGAGAATGGAGGAACACTGGGGGGTTTTTGTTTTTTTTTCACAAGTCACCTCCATTTAGTGGTTTTTCCATGTCCTTCTAATTCTCAGACAACATTTTATTCCCCTTTACATTGTCTGCAGCTTGTGAACCACCACCCTTCTCTCCAGCTCCAGTTCCCATCCTAATTCCTCTTCCATCCTTCTCTTCTTCCATGGGAGGAGCACGGGCACTGCACTTGCACCAAGGAAAAGGAGCAAATTGCATTATGTACTGCAGGCAATAACAGAGCTCCCAGGGGACAGAGACAAAGGAACAATGGTTTTTACTGGCCTGAGCACTCGCTGGATTGTGGATTCCTTTTTGGAATTATTCCTGACGACGTCTGCGTGATTGTTTGTGTCCCTCTTTTGACTTTTCACTTTTGTCTGGCTGCTTCTGAACCGAGCCCCTGGGCTGATAAGGGATCAGGATGTGGGCAGAGGCATCCCCCATCGCTGGGGACGGGCATTATTTTCAAGCTGGCTGTGATTTTTGGGGGATTTGTCTTTCTGGGGGGACTTTTCTGGAGAACTGATGGTTTGGGTTCCCATTTTCTGGTGGGGGCAGATGTGCCAGTGGCAGTGGGAGGGAAGCACTGGCTACTCCCTGAGTTTCCCTGGGTGCAGAAAGAGGCATGAGGATGAAACCTCTGGCATCAGCCACACAGTCTGTGTGTCCCCAGGCCACATTTGGGGTTCTTGCAGGACACAGTGGGGCTGGTGATCCATGGGTTTGCAGGGCACTGAACTGTCCCTGTGATGGGGATGGGCTTCCTCAGCAGCCTAGGTGGTGAGAAGCTGTCCAAGTCAAAGCTCCACCAGCTTTTTGGAAAAATCCCATCCATGTTTGTCTGGGAGTTCCCCAAGATCCCTCTACAGAGACAGCCAAGCCTCTAAGATGTGCTTTGGACCTCTCCTCTCCTCTCCTCTCCT
>VZDJ01000216.1:4770892-4824442 GCA_008694505.1 Cyanoderma ruficeps | reverse complement strand
CTCTCCTCTCCTCTCCTCTCCTCTCCTCTCCTCTCCTCTCTGTCTCATCTTTCTTTCTCTCTTCTGCTTTTTCTCTCTGTCTTGTCTTTCCACCTTTCTGAGACGTAAGCAAATTCCAGGAAGGCATCAGTTGTCTTTAACACCCAAAGGAAAAATCGAAGGAAGGGTTCAATTACTGGCATGAAAAATGAGTCTCCTAACGGAGGTCTATCCATTTGCTAGTTGTGCTTGTTTTAAAACTGAATTATAGAGACTGCACGTTTTTCCAGAGACGAATGCATTAATTTTTCTCCAAACAGACAAGAGAGAAGCAGAGGGAAAATAAGATAATAAGAGTTTCCACAGTGATTTATATGCCTTTGTGACAAATAATGGGGGCAGACAGCAGCGTGCTCCAGCAGCTGGGAGGAAGGGGCAGGGGGGTGGCAGGGACGACTGCAAGGAAAACTGCCAGAAGTCCAAGTCTGATTGTTGGTTTTAGATGATATAAGATCACTTTATGTCTCTGACTGGCTTGAAAAATCTCTCCTTCTCTCTCTCTCCCCATATATACACATATAAAATATAGACCATATGATGCACTTAAAGCCAGCACAGGCTGTGGTGTTTATACAGGAAAGGATTGTGTTTCTGGCCGACCTCTCCCCAGCCCTCCTTCTCCTGACGGAGGATAAACTGGGACCTTTAGAAAACAAAGTGGTGGCTGCAATTTTTAACAGATTTGCTCTTGTATATATTTATACAGGGCAGGAGAGCCCTTCCCCAGGGCCGTCTGCTTGTGCCTGTGGGCAGAAACCGGGGGGGCTGAGTTTATTTTTTTTTTTTTTTCATCTGTTCACTTCAGTTTGATTTATATGGTAAAAGAGATATTTTTATTATAGTGCCTAGTAAATTGGGTTTCTTTATTGCTCATGAGAGCTGTTTCCCAAAATTGGACTATTTATATAGTACACTGATTGCAATGTATTTCTGATCTTAGATGTCTAACTGTAGGGAATAAAAAAAAATTACAGAAAATTAGATGTTTTTTAAGAAAACCTGCAACTTCCCTTGAAATAAGATGAAATGGGTAACTTTTTTTTGATGTGGCACTCGGCAGCTCCCAGGAAATCATCTTGGTTTGGTGACTAAAGACTTTTGGTGGGAACTGGAGGCTCTGGGAGGTTTTGAAGCAGTTTTGTGGTTTGTCCATTGGTGTAATCCACAGGAAACACATCCGTGAGGCCAAAGGCCACCAGGGCTGTGGTACCTACACTGATGTTTCTCTCCAATTAGAGGAATGATTCAATGAATTAATTCCCAGCTGGTTTCCCAGCAGAAAATCCTGCAGCGTTCAGATGGATGTGAGAGTGGAGGGAGGCTGGAAGTGATGCTTCAAAGCAAAACTTAAATCTGTTCCAGGGCAGATGGTTAATTGTGCAGTTCAATTTATTTGCCTAATGCAAATCCTGTGCCGTTTGCCCGTGGCACCAGGAGAACCAGATTCCTGTTTGTTTTGCTAAAAGCTGATCTTTCAGGGAATATTCTGCAGCTCCCACGTGAAACCTCCTGCTTGTGGTCCCGGAGGAGGATGACTTGCACAAAGTGGTTCCCATGGAAGGTGCTGGCGTGGGGAAAAGCTGCCAATACCGTCTTGGTTTGCAGGGTTCAACCTCTCATGCTCGTGGCTCCAGACCTGAGGAGGTGCTTTAGCATCCTCTTTTTCCCTCTCCCAACCCAGGCACCAGGAAATGTTTGTGGGGCTGGATTCCTGCCTTGGGCCAGGAGGATGTTTCTCAGGGAAACTTCCCAACTTCCCAAAAGGGCCCAGTCGAAGCCTGTAGAGATTTTTTCACAGATTCATGGCTTTTCAAAGGAGAAATTTGCATATTAATAAGAAGCTGTTCAGACTGATTGGCTTAATGTGTTTGGGGTAAGTATAATTAAATGTCAAGGGAAATATATCGTGAAGTAATGAAGCTGGAGTTAATTCATCAAAAAACAAATCCTAAAGAGGGAGACGATTCTAATAACAAACAATTCTTTAACCTTCCTCCTTAAGATGATTTGCTTAGTCAGGGCTGAAATGTGTGGTCTTGGAGACACTTGAGTGACAGAGACATGAGGTGGTTGTTGGCTTGGGGATGGAGGTTTTTCCATATTCTCTCTATTATAGAGCCTTAAGTCCTGGACTATTATAGAGCCTTCAGTCCTGGCTTATAGAGCCTTCAGTCGTGGATTATTACAGAGCCTTCAGTCCTGGATTATTGCAGAGCCTTCAGTCCTGGATTATTGCAGAGCCTTCAGTCCTGGATTATTGCAGAGCCTTCAGCCTGGCTGAGCCCATCAAGAGGGTTCCCCCAGGGCCAGGTGGGGGAAGGTGCAGCCCTGGTCCCCCCCAGAGCAGCAGCAGCTCCTGTGAGGATGTCTGGGAGGATGAACCCGTGTAAGACTTCAGGGATGCCCTTAGGGAGGAAGAATGAGATTGAGATTTATTTATATCAGGTGCTGGGGACATTTGTACCCATTTTTTTCCTCATTCCTCAGTCTTTACTCTTTGAACTTCTCAGAACATGTGCCATCTCCGGCTCTGTTCACATCCTAGCTGGGCATAAACCCCAGCCCTCGCAGGCACATCTTTAAAATGAACAAAAATTGCAATGCAGGTGCCGAAACTGGATGGTTTAAGGTCTTAATTGAGGAAGGTGAGGTCCAGGCTGAAGGCTGTGCTGATCCTTGTCAAGGCTGTGGCTCCTGGCATCCTTCTGTGTGATGGAAAGAGGTTGGGAGCTCCCTCTCCATGGTGCAGACATGCAGTGGACAAACAGGCAAGGACCTCCCAGCAAAACTCTGCTTTAGGTGAATGCTGGGTTCATGGGATTTGTGTCCAGCCATGTCCTCTGCTGTCCTCTTCCAGCAGTGACTGACCCTCGTGTGTGGTGGGATGGCAAAAGGGAGCTCTTGATTTGCACAAGGAGAAGGGCAGGGTGCAAGGATGTAAAAGGATCGTGTCCATTGCCTCAGCTGGAAAATCCTCCTTTGGCATAACATGACACAGAGGGGAATCAGCAGGTTATCATAAAGAATCACTTTTCATTTGGGAACTACATTGGAAACGTGATGAAATCACTGTGAGCCTGATTTTCCCCCTGGTAAGAGTCAGCTGGTGCTGCAGGAATTTGGCAAACAGCTCAAACAGCTTGTGTATGGAGCTCTGCCCGCTGCTGGGGTTAAGCTGTCACTGGGAGAGGTACCTGGTCCCGGAGAGACCAGAGGTGTGATGAGTGTTGGGCCCAGGTCTGATGGAGAAAGGAGGAGTTTGTCCTTCCCACTCACTGGAGCTGCTGGGAGTGCTGGGAGGGGAACTCCAGGGCTGGGTTGAAGAGCTCATGGCCAGCCCAAGGGGGAAGCCCTGCTGAAGAACCCAGCCTCAATCCTGGCATAGAAAGATCCTTTAGAGGATGGCTGGTGGTGTCTCCATTCCCATACAAAGATGGACATGGCCAGCCCAAGGGGGAAGCACTGCAGAGATGGCTGATGAAACCAGCCCCAGCACCAACCCTGGCATAGAAAGGTCCTGTAGAAGATGCCTGGTGGTGTCTCCATTCCCATGCAAAGGACGGACACATGTTGAAGCCCTGGGGCTCTTCATCTGTTCCTGATGGGCAGAGGGCTGGGATTTACCAGCAATTAGCAATTGGAAAGAAAACCGCTCTGAAACGCCCCTTTCCCAAACCCCAGCTGGACAGCCCAGAGGAGGTGGCAGTGCCACCTGTGATTGCCTCAGCTCCGATGAGTTTCTTGTTCCAGCAGAGAAAATCAATGGCTTGCAGGGCTAATGACATCAGGGAGTTTCTGCCTGTCAATAGCACTTAGGCACTGGTGGTCTCCAGATGTGCTTTTCCAGCACAGTGGATTTTTGGGAACCTCTTTGCACAGTCTCCTCTCCCAGACTGGTCACGGGATGCTGGGACATTGGAGTCACTTCTGAGCACAAGGAGCCCCTGAGCACTGTGCTCCCCACTGCCTGCCGCCCTCAGAGCAGCAGCTCAGCCCGTCAATAATTAATCAGAGCAATTAGACAGAGGGTTTGCGTGCTGTAATTAGCTCTGATCCACACAACCTTCATCCCCAGGAGAGGAGCGGGGCAGGAGCTGAGCACGGGAAGCACAGCACGGGCACGGGGCTGGTGAGCAGAGCCCCCTCTTTGCGTGCAGATGCTGCCCCTGAATCCACAGCCCCGTGGCTCTGCACCCAGGGGGGCTGACATGAAGGGGGCTGACATGGAGGGGGCTGACATGGAGGGGGCTGTGCTGCTCTGATGGGCTCTCCTGGGGGTGTGTGACCCCCTTATCTCGGGGACATGGCTGCGGCTCCATGTGCCTTGGCTGCCCTGCCCTCAGCCCAGGATTGTTGCTGCTCCTCCTGAGCAAGGTCACAGCCTGAGGTCCAGGAAGGATCTTCACCTCTGGAGTTATCAGCAAACAAGCTGCATTCTCCACGGCATTCCTTAGATGGATTTCCCAGCTCCTCAGGAAGGGCCAAGGCTTCCTGGCCGTGACCTCGGGACAGGGTGATACCAGCTGTTTCCTCCTTCAGTGCTGCGCAGGGAGCTCAGTGTCCCAGCCCATTGTGGAGGCAGCGAGATTCCTGGAGTGCTGCACTGGCCCTCTTGTTAGAGGGCAGGAATGGGTTAGGACACAGACTTCTTGTTTATTACAGCATGAAAAGGGTCTTGGTTTATTTTTCTTTACAGTTTAGTTATCTTGACTCTAACTATTCACTGACCCTGGCTGCAGCAAACTCATACTGTAGGTTTCCTTTGCAGTTTCTGACTGTTGGTTATTTCCTGCTAAACTGTGACTGCAGGGGTCAGTTTGCAGGCTGTGACTGCAGACTTTTACCCAGCTAGACTGTGGCTGCAGGTTCCAACAACAGGCTCTGACTGCACACCCAGCCTGACCTCATAGCAGTGAATTTTTTTCTCTTCGGAATCTTTCTTCTTCATTATCTTCTCATTCTCTCTTCCTCAAGGTTCTTCTTTTATCCTCCTCACCAGCTAACCCACTCCCTTTTATCACACTTATCTTTATTGGATATATTTGTGACTTATCAGGGGCGAGGCTGTATTGGGTAATTAACACATCAATTACTATTAGGGTCAAGGTCTCCTGCGTGCCCGTCTCCCACACCGGAGTAGGGCTTTTTTAACTGCTGGGATGGTTAAACACAATGGTGAAGGGAGTGGAGGGGCACTTGGGGTACAACTGGGACGGTCAGCTGAGGACACGGTCCTCGGATGGACACACGGACACCTCTGCTGGGGTGTGATGATGGGCACGGCTGCCTGCCCTGTCCCACTGTCACCTCTGCCCTGCTGCACGGCTTTGGGGCTGGCACCACTGGCTGTGCTCAGTGCTGGGCCTTTGGATGGGGCCAGAGAAGACACCTTGTGGGGGCTGCATTTTAGCTGGAGGTTTGCACCCGCATCAGTCAGACTTAAACTTCAGAGGGAAGCTTAACTGGAAGGAGAGGAGGGAGGGGCAGGAAGGCAGCTCTGCCGAGATGCTGCCTGACAGGCACGGCGTGGAAACAGCTGCTGCTGGCTGCAGATGTAATGAGACACATAAATAGTGAGACTTGCTCACATGAATGCTGGCATGCTCTGTGGGGAGAGCCCGGGAGCTCCCGGGGCTGCTTGCTGTGTGCCAGCAGCAGCCACAGAGAGCAGATTTGGGGGCTGGGGGCAGGAGAGGCTCTTGGAGAGAGCTGTGTTTGGGAAGGTGGCGTATAAATGGTGTGCTGTGTCTGTCCCCAGCAGCGGTGGCTGTGACCAGGGCAGTCACCCAGCAGTGACTGTCCCTGTGGCCTGGGCTCTGGCACAGGTGTAGGTGGCTGCCTGCCACCACCTCTGGGTTTTGGGGTACTGTGGTGAGTTCCTGAAAGTGTCAACATGTCCCATGTGCTCCGAGAGCTGTCCCTTTGGTCCCAGCACAGCTCAGTGTGCCATATTCCCAGAACCCCAGAGCGGTTTGGGTTGGAAGGGGCGCTAAAGCTCATCTCATTCCCAGCCCCCCTGCCACAGGCAGGGACACCTTTCACTAGCCCAGGCTGCTCCAAGGCCTGTCCAACCTGGCTTTGAACCATCCCCTGGGCAACCTGTGACAGGATCTCATAGGAAAGAATTTCTTCTTGATATCCAATCTGCTTTCTTCATACTTCAACTCCTCTGGAATACTGGAGATGGTAAAAACCTGTGTGCTGGGAGGGACCTCACTGCTCTGGGCCCAGGGACCCTGCCATGGTGGCAGGACAGCCACCTCAACACACCCTGTGGAAGCAAAGAGCCCAGGGATCCTTTCCTGCTGGTGGAAACGGAGCAGTCCTGCTTCATTTCTGACCACAGCCAAGGGAGAGAGCCATGAGTATCTCAGCAATATTTCCCTCATCCTGCATGGTTTGCAATGCTCCGTGGGGAGGGAAGAGCAAAGACCAAGGCAATTCCAAGGCCCCTGACTTGTTTTGTGAGGGTGCAGCATCCTCTGGGAGATGACAGTTGTATCACAGATCCCTCCAATAACACCAGAATTTCCCTGAGCATTATCTTTATGCAGAGGGAATGCCTCTACAGCAGGATGGGTAAGGAGAGGAGAGACCTGGGGCTCCTTGTCCTCTCCTAGGACTATTCCTGCCTCTTATTTTGCTCCAAGCTCAGCTTAATTCATCCTCATTAAAACCAGTGGCAAGGGTGCCCTTTTGCTATTAATGCCAGTTGGATTTGATTTTACATCCAACAACATGAGTGATTTTCTTTTTTCCTTGCAGACCTCTCTGATCTTTCACCCCTCTCCTTTCAGCTTCCTCAGCCTCACAGCTTTTCTTGGAGGTTGGTTGTTTTGGTTTTTTTTTGTAATTTTTCTCAGTTTCCTGAAATGCATCTTTCCGTGTATCGATTTCAGCTGAGATCTAAAGGAAGGCAGAGCAGGAGGCTCAGCTAACTCCCATGTACACTCACAGCTCATCAAAGCAAAGACAGAGCCTTGTGAGAGCTGCTGGGCTAGCACAGCCCCTGGGCTTAGCAGCTGGCCTCATGGGAGGGAGGAATTAATCTCTTCAGGCAGCATTTTTGAATTTATATATCCGTACACGCTCCTGGTTACATCAAGTTATCACTCCTGCTGGACCATCTTTCTTTTCAATCATCCCCTGAACATGCTGTAATGGTTCTTCTGGGAGTGTGGGCTGGGGGAAGGGGAGTGCTTGTCAGAGTGAGTTTTGGGGTTTTTTATAAATTCCTGCTGCAGAGTCACGGCTTAAAATTGTTTGGAAGAAAAAGATGGTGGGGGGAAAAGAAGACAAGTTGGTGGTGGCAGCATTGGCCCAGGGAGCAGCACACACCCCTCTGGGGTGGCTTGCACGAAGCCATGATGCTGGCTGTGCCTCAGTTTCTCTGTCCTCCTTGTTTGATAGCTCCATGATGGGGAAGGCTCAGTGTTTCCCCCAGGGCTGGCAGCTCTGTCACACGCCTGTCACCACGGTGTCTGGCTCCTTCCTGGAGACAGAAATTCTGGCACTGTTTCTCTGGAGAAGTCAGAGATGAAATAAGCCCCCTCAGACACTTCATTTTCCCTCTCTGCCCTGCCCTCCACCCTATCTAGAGGGTCCCATCCACCCTGTGACCGTGTTGCATTTCTGGGGGCAGATTTGGCCCTTCCCTACCCTTTTCCACGGGACCCAAGGTCCCACGGCTGATTGCAGAGCTGTGGGGCTCTTGCAGAAAGAGCAGCATTTCTTTGATAACACTTTTCCCCACAATAACACTTTTCCCTTCAGTGGCACTTCCTTAAAAACTTCCTTAAAACAGCACTTGCCACCATGACAGACTTCCTTTCCCACCACTGCCTCAGGCCAGGGTGCTCCAAATCCCAGCCAGACCCTGGACATTTCTCAGGAGGAAAATCAAGCTGCAGCGAAGCTGCCGAGCAGGGAAAAGCTAACAGAGGGCAGATTTCCCCTTTGGAGTTTGCTTTAAGGTGTTTGTTATCACATCCATGCCACGGACAGCAGGGAGGGTCCTTGGATGCTCTAACACCTACCCAGGGGTTTTTCTGTGGAATTTCTTTATCCCACAGGTGTAAAGAGCTGGGCACCCTTTTGGGGCTGCAGCCAGGGCAGTGGGAATGCAGCCAAAGATAAGGGTGAGCATCCAGTGCTCTCCAGAACACAAACAGGAGTCTGTGCCATTCCCCTGCCCCTCTCCTGGCTGCTCAGTGTCTCCTGCTCTCGCTCAACATCAGCTCTGAGCTGTGGAAGGTTGGGACAGGGACCAGTGGGGGTGTGATGCCTTGGGAAGGCTGAGCTGGAACAGAAACTGGACTGAGGTAGAGAATAAAGTAGATATTTATTAAAAGACCTTTAGGGTACACCTTGGGCAGGTGTACAGCTTGGCCAGGGCTACACCCAAGGTGAACCCAAAACAGTCACAAAATGGTCACAAAAAAGGTCACAAAATGGACAAACGGTCATGAGGTCTCACAATTTTATGAGTTTTGGTCCATTTGCACATTGGGGTTTAATTGTCCAATTCCAGCTTCAGATTATGAAGTCCCATCCTTCTTGTTTTCTCTCTGGGAAAATCGTGGCAAATTCCACTGCAGAATTATGTGCCTGCTCAGCAAATGCCACACTTACTGTCTGCAGTGATTCCCTTCATCTTCACATCCTTCAGGACACACGAGAGCTCTTTCATACTTCCCCAGCTTGAATGTCCCAAATTCTCAGAGCTTCCCCCAGACAGAAACTCTCAGCAGAGGTTTGACTTCTCTGGGACCATGTCTTTTCTCAGGCTCTGTGTAACGTGGTTGCAAAGGGAATTGCTTTAGGAAGGGCCATTCCTTGCCCTCTCCTTTGTAGCTTAACAGCCTGAGGTTTGGCTATTATTGCTGCTTTTAGCTGCTGTTGGCTTTCCATTGTTGCTTTTTTGATGGATGAGTTCAATTTTTGCTGGCATGTTGCACAGGTTTGCAAACCAGATGTTGCTGCTGCTGCAGGATGGTCGCAGTGGGGTGGGCAGGGAGGTTCATCTCACACTCGGGGTCACAGCCAAGGGGTCGGGGTGTGGGGGGCTGCAGCTGCCACCAGAACTGCTGGGGGCATGGTGGTGAACCCACCCCACATCTGTGATGGTTTTTGGTTTTTTTCCTCTGCTAAGGTTGGGATTGGTACACAGGCGACGTAGGTTCGTGTTTGAACTTGGATGTTTATTAATTCTTATTTACAGTCTCAGGGGTTGTGAGTTTTAGCTAACAAGGTAGGAAAGGGTGATGAAATGGCTGCTTCTAATTCTTTCTAAGGTTATTTAAGCAATAATTAGCCATTAACAAAGTGACACTTATATTATTTATATTTCTGACCCAATAATGACCACCCAAGGCCTGCAATGGGACCTTTTCCACCCAATTACAGAAAATCCCCAAACCCATGAAGAAGAAGGAACAAGGTGAAGAAGAAGGACCCAGACAATGCCCAAAGTCCTCCATCTTAACTCACATGTATTGCTACACACTAAAATGCCAAAATCCAATTTTCCAGAATTCCAACACCATCATCCCCCATTCGCTCTGGGAAGGATGGGACAGTGGGAAGATCAGCTGTGAGAGTGGAAACTGCTGAGGGTCTGGGAGGCAGGATGGGTTTGTGTGTGAGCAAATGATGAGGGTGGGAATCTGGCACTGTGTGGGTGCTCCTGTCTGGGTGTGGTGGTGTAGGGATGGCGTGTGGTGTGGCATGCAGGTGGGATGAGGAGAGGGAGAGGAACTGGGAGTCACCTGCTCCCATGGCTCCTACACCTTCCTGGCTTGCCTTGTTTAACATGAAGGAGCCTGGGGTGTCCAGTCACCAAATCCTGGAGCTCTTCAGCAAATACCACACCCAATCCTGGTCCAGGAGGGCTCTGAACTCTCAAGGGGACCGTGGAGCAGGATGGACCCTGGCCCAAGCCCCAAGCCCCTTCCCACTTCAGTCTAGGAGAGCTTCCCAAAGCACCCGATGTGTGGGATGTCTTTGGGTGAAAGGAGGAAATTGCTGAGGTCAGGGGGCTGATGTTGCACATTTTTGTTGCATGTTTTTAAGTGGCATCAACTTGCCGCCTCCCTGGAAATGCCAAAAAATAAACTCTTGCATCCCAGCCCTTGATACTTCCTCTGTCTTACAGGAAGGGAGTGTTGTTACTCCAGGAATTCACTGTTATTCCAGGGAATTTAAGCCTCTGTGCAGGAAACCCCAGTGTGGGCAGGGAGGAATTTAAAGGGATAGGGCATTTAGGATGGTTGAGATGGGCTGTGTTCCTACCATTGCAAGAAGGGAGGTGGGATCCCATCCAGAGGGCAGGGCTTGAGCATTGACACCTGATTCAGGTGCAGTTCCAGGTAAATGGGCCATGGAAGGAGGTGGGAAATCAAGGATGGGTTCAGGTGTTGCAGAATCAGAGCATTATGGGCCTCCTGACAATAAATGGAAGCAGGGACAGGTTGGGCCAGAGGCTCAGGACCACCCTGCCCTTGATCCCCAGGACATCCCCAGAGCTCTGCCCACATCCAGGGGTTGATCCACATCCAGACCCTGCCCAGGGGATTTTGGCACTAACATGTCCCTTGTTCCCCTTCTGGCAGGGACCTGATGCCCAGGACCCTGGAGGGACAGATCACCATGGAGAAGACTCCCAGCTACTTTGTCACCAAGGAGGCCCCAGCCCGGATCTCCTCCATGTCCAAGGGCACCAAGCTGATCGTGGTGGTGCGGGACCCCGTGACCAGAGCCATCTCGGACTACACCCAGACGCTCTCCAAGAAGCCTGACATCCCCACCTTTGAGAGCCTGACCTTCAAAAACAGGACTACGGGCCTGATCGACACCTCGTGGAGCGCCATCCAGATTGGCATCTACGCCAAGCACCTGGAGAACTGGCTCCTCTACTTCCCCATCGGGCAGATCCTCTTTGTCAGCGGGGAGAGGATGATCAGTGACCCCGCAGGGGAGCTGGGCAGGGTCCAGGACTTTCTGGGCCTCAAGAGGATCATCACCGACAAACATTTCTACTTCAACAAGACCAAGGGCTTCCCGTGCCTGAAGAAGGCGGAGGGCAGCAGCAAACCCCACTGCCTGGGGAAGACGAAAGGCAGGACCCACCCTGACATCGACCAGGAGGTGGTGCAGAGGCTGCGGGACTTCTACCGCCCCTTCAACATGAAGTTCTACCAGATGACAGGGCAGGACTTCGGCTGGGACTGAGGCTGAGAGAAATAATTTAAGAAAAGGAAAATATAATATAATATATATATTTTTTTTACGTATCAGTAGAGGGGGGGGGAAATATGGGAAAAAAAAATAATAGCTGTGCTGAAACATGGTTTGCTCTGGTTTGTTTTTTTCTTTTTTCACGCTGCTTTGTTTCCTTTCTTCTCTCAGAGAAGAGGTGCTGTGGACATCCAGGAAAGGAGGCTGTGAACAGCAGTCTGGTCCTATTGATAGGAGCAGCTTTCCTCAGTGGGCCCAAGGTTTAGCACTGCCCCTGTAAAAAAACACAGGTGCAAAGTTCTTAGAAGTGACAGGGGTGCTTGGGGTAGCTCAGAGTCTTCCTGAAAGTTCAGCCAGGTTTTGGCTTGCAAGTGCCATTTTGGCCAGACCTCGCCGCTTTTGACAATAAAACAAAGGTGGCTTAATACCTAATTTGGCTTTCCAAACGTTACCTTAGGGGATTTTTTTATTGCATGAAACATTTGGTGAATTTTACTTCCACTTATCCAATTTTTTGTTTTACTTTTACCCCCCTTAAATCAAGCCCTTTTCATCAGCCAAAATTATTTTTCCTCTTAAGGGAGCCAAAACCAATAATCCTTTGTTTTGTTTTGAGACCAAATAATTTTGGTAGCCAAAAGTGAAGGAACACAAATGATTCTTTTGACTCTATAATGAAAATTGCCAGGTAGTCAAAAGGCCTCATTCACAGGAGCTGGCTCTAAACCAGTGTTCCCTATTGCACCCTTTTTGCTACTCTGACAGCAAAATGGTTTTCTAAGGGTATTTTTTCTCCTAAGGGGGGCCCATCTGAAGGGATTTTGGGGGTGGGAAGGAAGGTCCACACTGAGGTGATGCTCATGGCACACCCTGAAGGTGTTGGGGGGACCCACCAGGCACATGCAGGAGACTTCTCAGTGTCCAGTGGACACGATTTGAGCCATAATGATGAATGTTTTGTGTTGGACCAGTCTTAAAAAGACTGGAGGAAGGGTTGGTTGGGAAAAAGTGAACAACGATCAAGGCCAGAAAGAGGAATGAGAAAACAATAGTTCTTTGTTAAAGGAGAACTCAGGGGGAAGCTGGAAGGTTGTGAAGGACTTTAAAACTGTCAGGCAAAACGAATCTCGTTTACCACATTGTTTCAGCTGGTGGAAATGTTTCAGTGACAGAAATCTGTTAGTGAAGCAGAGTCTTTTATTAGCATGGGCTCATTTATCTGCTGGCTCTTGATATTCAGCATTTCTAAGCTGTGGGAGTACCCAATTATACCTTGGTGCTGCATAAACAACATGAGCCCAACTTTGAAAAATACCTGAGGGGTTAAAATAAACCAAGTGGGGATCCCCCAGGAATGTGGTTAGGAAGAAGCCTGGGGATGAAGTTCACTGGCTGTCTGCATTCCAGCCAAGATCTTAATAGAATCCCAGCAGAGCAGAGATTTCAAAGAGTCCAAAGAGAATTTATCAGAGGTTACAATTTCGCCTGAGAGGGAGGCATTTCCACCTGGGCAAGTTAGGAGAAGAGTTTGGTGACCCACTCAGCCTCATGGCACTGAGTTCCTCTGCATGTGTTGAGCCACATCTTCTCCTGGCTGCCCTAAAACACCTTCCTACTCAGCCCTGCACACCTCCTCATGTTCCCAAAGGTGCTGAGTCCTGGAACTTTCCTTATCCCCTGAAGACACAACCCCACAGGGCTTTGCGTGCCAGGCCCATTTCCCAAGGGAATGAAAATAGCTTCATTCAAATCATGAGGCCCCAGGAGCTTCTCCCACAGCTGCCATTGCAAAGCTCTACCTGAGCCCAGGTTGCCTTGCCCCAGCTGGTAGAGAAGTAGTGATGGGTTGGTGGCACCAAAGGCAGACTGTGCTCAGCACTGTGTCCTGGTGTGGCACAGCTCAGTGCCACCTTCACTGCCTCCGCTGATGCTTCCCCCATTTATGGCCCATTTTAAGGCCTTTACTGGTAATGTCCCATGCCACGTCTTTGCCTTACAGCAGAAAGGAGGATGAGGCACCACACAAACCCCCAACAGTCCCTTCCCTTGCCTGCCTCCCTTCAGCCCCCCAATATTCACACAAGATGTGACATGAGAAGATCAGAGATGGTCACAGAGCTTGGGCTCCATGAGACCACGGGCCCTCCCAGCATCTGCAGTTCAAATCAGAAGCTGGGAGAACTTTGGGCTCTTGGGGATGGTCTCTTCAGTGTGTCACAGGAGGGGAGGGGAGCAGTCTGCCTGTGCTGGTCAGAATGGGCATAAGGCATAGCCAAAAGGATGGCGGGTAATTATTGGGAAAAGTATTCTAAGAGCAAGGCTTCTTGTGGCAGGAAGGGGGGATGGACACTCTGCCATGCTGTGCTCTTTCATCCAAATGGAAAAACCAAGGTGCTGGTGAGGATGAGGCATCAGTCACTCACAGGCATAGCCAAACGGTGCCAACACCAGCAAGGCATGAAATCTGAGCCCTTCCCAGCTGAAAAGAGGATTTCAGTGTGCCATTTCTTTGGTATTTCAAGGAGAAACAAGGTTGGGATAATATGGACATGCCTTTGACAAAATATTGTGGTTTAAGCCCAGCTGGGATCTCGGTCCCCACTCACTCACTCTGTAGGTGGGACAGGGGAGAGAATTGGAAGAGTAAATCTAAGAGAACCTGTGGGTTGAGATAAAGACAGTTTAATTGGTAAAGCAAAAGCTACACACACAAGCAAAGCAAACCAAGAAATTAATTCCAGATTTTCCATGGGTGCTCAGATGCTCATCCCCAGGACAGCAGGGCTCCCTCACGTTTGGAATGGGGACTTGAGAAGATGAACACCATCACTCCAAAAATTTCCTGCTTCCTTTCTTCCCCACTTTTATAGGCTGAGCATGATTCCATATGGTCTGGAATATCCCTTGCATGAGCTGGGGTCAGCTATCCTGGCTGTGTCCCTTCCCAGCTTCTTGTGCATCCCCAACCTCCTCACTGGAGGAGCAGGAAAAGCCTTGATGCTGTGTGAGAACTGCTCAGCCACTATGAAAACATCCCTGGGTTATCAATATTTGTGCTTTCCCAGCACAAATCCAAACCACAGCCCCGTGAACACAATGAACTGTACCCCAGCCAAAACCAGCAGACAAACATAAACATCGCTTACGAGTACCATGTTGTGAAAAATCAATATAGAATATAGTTATATTGCTATTTTCTCCCATACAGGGGCATTTGCACTACTATAAAGCAGCTTTATAGGGCCACAGGCTGGTCTCCCCATATTGGACAAGCTGCAGCAATACCAAACATTTCTTACAGCTGAGTGTCTGCACCTGCCACCAAATCCCTGCCATTAAACGAGCAGAGCCTTGATGTGTACACAAGCCTATCAAATGTGCCTTTAAAAACTCTTCCCAGCACATCAAGCTCAGCCACTTAGGAATACTTTCCCCTAAATACTTCAGAGTTTTACTCCCCCTCATTTCCAAGGGTTTGAATACCTTGTTGCACACCTTGTAAAGCTATTTAGGGATCTGAGACTGTGATTGATTGGTTTTGATCTGGCCCATAAGTAGTTTTGAAAATCCCTCCACATATGAACAATGGCTTTTAAAAAGAGGTCATGCAACCAAATTGCTTTGAACTCTAATAGCATTTAAGCCTCTAAACTCTTCAGGCTTATTTGAAAATCCAGCCATGAAGTTTAGATTATTTTAACCTAAGAAGAATTGGAGGTAAACTATTGAAAACCGCATCCCTCCTGGGCCTGCAGTGCTGAGCACGTGTATTGGAGGGGAAATCAAAAGTAGCTATAAATAAAAAAGTGACTTGTATAGTGCTTTTTTTTAAAAAAAAGATTTTTTTTAAAAAAACAGAAAAATCAAAACATTAACAACGAGAAAATAATTAGGTTATTAAAATGCTTCTGGTCTCAATAATCAAATCTGCCATTAGGCACTGATGAAGCCTAGGCTTATATGCGATGCAACATTTGGATTTTAGAACAAATCCAAATTTTGGATTAAAAAAAAAAAAACCAACACAAAAAGTCCCCACATGCCACACCAACCTTTTTGAGGATGCCCTCATCCTATCAGCATCAAGTGCCCAACTGGTGATAAGGAATTTTTATACAATGAGAGTGGTGAGGCCTGGGCTGCCCAGAGTGCTGGTGGATTCCCCATCCCTGGAAGTGTCCAAGGCCAGATTGGACCTGCAGCAACCTGGGATGGTGGAAGGTGTCCCTGCTCAGGGCAAGGAATGGAATGGGATGAGCTTTAGGGTCCTTTCCAATCCAAACCATTCCATGATCCATGATCTTTGAGGAGGCAGACATGGCCACAAATGGGACCACTCACGAGGAGTGTGGGCTCAGGCGTGCTGAGCACAAGGATTGCCCCAAAGTCTTCACTAATCTTTTTTCCCCTACTGCTGTTGGGGAAAATGCTTGGGCACTGGCTCGTAGAGCCCATTTCAGAAAGGTCATTGAAGGTGAGACCTTCCTTTAACCCACTGCAGTGACAGCTTTCAGCCAAACCTGGAGCGTGGGGAATCTCTTTGCTCTCTGTTTCAAGTGAAAAATTCAGAGAAATGAGGTATTTTTTTACCAGTGCAGTTAGGCAAGGCAATACCAGGTCTGTCTGCTGCTGTGAAATCCATCACTGCCATTCCTGGAAGGGCATTCCTGGAGGGGCTGCTGTGCCCATGGTGCTGATTTTGTGCCACGGGGAATTTTATCAGCTCCCCTGGAAATGCTGCCACCCAACGATCCACTCGGTTAAAAGGAGTTTATACACTGAGGTGCCATGGAGATCAGCGTGAGAGACTCCTCTGCCTGATGCCAGGGTGGCCTTTGGGTGCAGCACCGAGAAGTTGAATTTCCAGCAATAATGTGTCCTTTTCTACCCCTACAGAGAGTGATTTCACTTGCAGTGATTTTCAGTTTTCCCACACACACACTTTACACACAGCATCGAGTCTCCAGATGAAGGGGGAAAATTGCCCATTTTCCTAGCCATTAAAAAATTCCTTGATTGTGTACAACAGTTTCTGGGCTTTCTCTCCTCCCTCCCCTTCACTTGGTGATACTGTCATCATTCTCCCTTTGGTGCTATTTCAGTATGAAAAAAACCCCTGATTTTAATTTAATTTAAGAATGAAAAAGCACACATTTAATAAAGTTTACGGGTACTGAGAGGCTGTGCTCTCTTTTTGCTGGTGGCGGAAAGAGGGGGCAAGTTTACGATAAAAGGGGGAAAACCACAAAATTACCACATTTGTGTCTGATTTCAGTCTCCTAAACCTACCTCACTCCATGGCTCTGCCTTCTGTGAACTCCCCAGTGACATTATTGGCATTGTTCCCATGACCTCTTGTCTTCCACCACATTAAGGTCAAGGACATACTCCTTTTTTTAAATTGCAAAAATCCTCAAACAGTCCAGTCTCCCTGTCTCCCCCAACGCTCACCCCTTTGCTGTCCCTGGCCCTGCCACCTCCACAGCATTTCTCCCCCGAGATGGATGAATTCCTGCTTCCCCTGGCCTGGGTAGTTCAGGAATGGTCCCAGCTCACAGTGTGAAACCCGAGGGGAAAGGAATTCCTCAAGAAATATACACAGTGGAGAAGCCCCCTGTATCAGGTTTGCTGTGTGGTCAAGTAAAATGATATTCTATTTACTTTTTTAGATGTATAAACAGATTAAGTCCCAGGGAAAATATGCTCCCAAACTTCATAATATTTTATTAAACCAGTGAAGTTTAATATAATCTTTTGGTTTCCACAGAAAAAATTTCCATTTCTTTTCTGAGCACCTTTGATTTTATTTTCTTTTAATTACTGTTATCCGGAGTTAACAATCTAGGGTTTGCACTCCACCCAGAAAGGACTGCCCGGATTATAAGTGGGGAATTTTGCTGAAATACATAAATCTCGATGCGGTGGTAAGAAGTCAACCACACCTGGGAGGAAAATTCTGGAGAAGTCAATGTGCAGAATTAATTCTGCTCAGCCAGGCTGCATTCCTCAGTTCACAGCATTTATTACCTACAATGTTGGCCAGCCATGGCTGTTGTAGAGTTATACCTCCTTCATCTTCTGCCTGTCCACGCGGCCGTGCTGGAGGCAGCTCCATGGGTGTCTTGGTTTGGGAAGACAGGTGTTTGCCAGGGAAAGCCAGAGCCTCCCTTGGAATGGAGAATCCAAACTCCCTCCCTCCAAATTATTATCACTTTGAAATTAAGGGATTTCAGGGAAAGATATGGGAATAGGAATAACAGTTCTTTACTAGGAATATTAAAAATAAAAATGTAGTAGTACAATAAAGCAAACAAACAAAAAAGAAAACACTGCCAGAGTCAGAACACAGCCTGACCCCCTGTTGGTCAGGGTGTTGGTGTCAGTCCAGTCCAGTCCTCCTGCAGTGACAGGTGTGGTTCTGTTGGACCAGAGATGATCCTGGAGAAGGGTCCAGTGGTGCTGAGATGGGTTTGGTCTCCCTCTGGGAATCCAGTGCAGACAGGCTGTGCTGGTGTTCTGAATCCCAGCTTTGATCCAGGTAGGAATGCTGGGCCCCTCCCCCTGGGTGGAGCCTCTCCCCATGGGATGATGGAATTGTCTCAGCCCTGCAGTGAGCCTGGGTGGCCCATGGACAGCAGCTCTCCCCTGGAGGGAGGATGGGTCCTGGAAGGGATAAAGAACACGGCCCCAGCTGATTTAACAGCTGGTGATAGAATACAAACTGCTGGTTACATCTTGCATTGCAACCTAAGACAGTGGGGAAAGCTCTCGTTAGCTCAGTCCAGCACAGCCCTGGGGCTCAGCACTGCTCCATGGACACAGCTCTGGATCATCATCCATCGGGGTGTGAAGCTGCAGGAGAAAGCCAACACCTCACCGACCCTCGAGCACACGGCTTGGCCCCTGCCCTTCCAATCCTGCTGGCCAAGGAATGCCCTGCAGGCAGTCTGGCTCCTGGGGAAAGCTGCTGGCAGCCAAGCAAAGCCCCTCAAGAAAGACCCAGCGCCTGCATTCCAGCATCATTAATTAGGAATAATAATGGCCATCATGGTGTCATGGTTCTTAAGGCAGCTGTGCAACTTCTGGAGGCCAAACTCGCTGGTGTGAGAGTTACCTGAGATCCTCAGTGTAGCAGGGGAACTTCAAATGTTGCTTATTATTGGTACCTGCAACCCAGATCAGTCCTGGAAATGGAAGGTCCTTCTTCACAGACACATCAGCCTCTCTGGGTGTCTCCCTTCATGCCAAGGCAATGGTGAGGTTATGCAGGTTAGGCTTGCTTGGCCAGAGTTTCTCTAGCTCATTTCTTTTGTTCTTCCATCAACCACTGTGATTTAGGTCATGTGAGCAACAATCTAAAGGAAATGACAGAGGTATTGGCTGGGGAGCACTTATCTTCCCTTGTACAGGGCTTGCAGAAGAGAATCAATAGATTTTCTATCCAGCTCACTGCTGGGGACCCCCGTGGCTGGGCACAGAGAAGATGGCAACAGAGTGAAAACATTTCCTTGAGAAGGACAGGTGTAGGAGCACAGAGGAGAGAGGCCAAATGCATCCTATCGACAGGGGAAACGCAGTCACCAATCTAATTACTCACCTTTCTGCACACTGACAGCTCTCCAGGGCTCTGCCAGTGCAAAATGACCCCCAGTGGTTTCCTGGGATCCGTGGCTTTGGGATGTGCAGCGCTCTCTGTGCCCTGAGCACAACCCCCCTGCAATTTGGGCAGGCTCCAGAGAGGAGCAGGGCTGGTGAAGGCAGGGGGAGTGTCCCACCAGGGCCTCCCACATGTCACCAGCCCAGAAGCATCACCAGATCTGATGGAATGCTGGGGGCCATTTCCCTGCTGGGTTTTAATCAGCTCTGTTAAGTTCAGACAGGGTCTGTTTGCCAAAGTGAGGCTGCAGGCCAAGGACAGCAATTTAGGGGCACATCCTATCCCACAGGAATGTCTCTACCCACCTGCCATAGGAATTATAAAGAGAAAATCAATTACAATGATACACCACGAACTTAAAAACCCCCTCACTGTTACCCTTTCCTTTGACTCAAACCCTGCATTGTCCTGAGACCAAACTCCTCCATTTTCCACAGGGGGAAGATTCAAGGTTAAATGAAGAAATTATTTGTATGACTTCCCCTGGGAGCTGCTGGGGCTCAGGGCACGGCCAGCTCTGCCTGTATAAATTGGATATTAGCCCTGTACATCTGAGTGAGCAAGACGTGAGCTCTCCCTCACCTGCGGTGACCCTGGTGTCTGGAAGATGCTGCTGATGTAGTGAACGACTGCACATACACATCTGGGATCATATCTGGGCTTTCACCAGCTTAGAAAAGCTTGTAAATGGCAGACTTGACCTTTTTCCAGCAGAGCCTGGTCCTGGATGCAGCATTCCACACCAGTTCCCAGGAAATGGTTTGGGTTAGGAGGGACATTATAAATCATCTCATTCCACCCTCCTGGCATGGGCAGGGACACCTTCCACTATCCCAGATTGCTTGAAGTCCTGTCCAACCTGTCCTTGGACATTTCCAGGGATGGGGCAGTCACCGTTTCTCTGGGATCCCAAGGAATGAGCACCCAAAGTCAGAGTTTTATGTTTGAACCACCTAAACCCTTCTCAGACACAATGTGCCCTGGATGGGGAGGGCATGGGGACAGGGAGGGGCCGGTGGTGCACGTGGGACCGTAGGAATTGTCACTCCAGAGGGCAATGCCACCGAGGAGCCTGCACTGCCTGGACAGCCAAACTATCCCTCTAGCCTGGGAAATTCATCCTGCCTTGACACCCCATATTTTACCAGCTTTACTGAAGAGAAAATTGTCATATGCTTCCACTTTTCGAGGAGCTGAGCTGTCCTTCTGATAGCAGCTGCCAGCATAAATATACATGAGAAACAGGTTTTCAGTTCCTGAAAAATGTCTAAAAATTGTAAACAATCCTCAAGTCATATGGGGATAAACAGTCAGAATTTCAATATTGTTTATAGTTTAAAAAAGCAACAGTTGTCTGAGTCGAGTCAAGCCAAGTCCTTTTGAATAGATAATTTTCAAACATTTGGTTTCAATTCTCCCAAACCTTTAGTAGAGAAGTCCCATTCATGGAATATTTAGCTTACAATTCAAAATGAAAAGTATTACGAAGTAGAAAACTGGATCTTTCTATTTCAAAAAATAAATGGCCTCAGATACTGAACCATCTCGAAAACCCGTTTTAGAAAAAAAGAAGAAACAAAACCACTCACCCAAGAAGTTTATCCAGGCTGTTCTTCTCCCCCTGAAAACTCCAGTTTTGCTGAGTTAGTTGTTTGTTTCACTTAACAAAAATGAATATTCCATCAGAAATACAGTCCTGCTTGTCAGGCTGAGAGCAGACATGTCCCTCCCTGTCCACCCACTCCAGCCCCTCAGCCTTCCCCCCACGCCAGCACAGAGGGGAGAGTAGAAAAGAGTTCTTTAATTTCCTCTTTGCATTAAAGTTCATTAGGAAAAATCCAGAGGTCCCTCACTGTGCCTGCATTTGCATGTCTGCAGTGGATGTTTATATTATATTTTCCTGTGGTTTTGGTTTTTCTTTCCTTTTTTCATGTGTCTTTCCTGTATCACTGACACTGGATTGCTGCCCTGCTCACAGTTAATTCCTGAAATAATTTATTTCACTTCTGGCACTGTTTCTCAGCTGGGTGGCTCACAACAAACAGAATTTGCTAGTTTTGGTGGTAGGAAATTATTTATTTAAGCTATTTGTTGGTATTAGGGAATAATCAGTCAAGTTACATGGCAGGACTCCTTTTCAGAAAGAAAGGAAAAGTTACTAAAAAGCTTCACTGGATGCATTTTGGATGCTTCACTTCCCCTCCTATAATCATAGAATAATTAAGTTTGGAAAAGTCCTCCAAAATCATCAAATCCAACCATTAACCCAGAACTGCCAGGTTCACCACTAAACCATGTCCCCAAGGGTCACAATGCACATTTTTTTAACACTTCCAGGGATGGTGATTCCACCTCTTCTCTGGGCAAAAAAAATGCACCAGAGCTGATGGTGTTTTGAACCAGAATTTAGTTCTTCACTCAGAGGGTGGCGAGGCCCTGGCACAGGTTCCCAGAGAAGCTGTGACTGCCCCTGGATCCCTGGAAGTGTCCAAGGCCAGGTTGGACATCAGGGCTTGGAGCAGCCTGGGGCAGTGGAAGGTGTCCCTGCACGTGGCAGGGGCTGGATAATGGTTGGAAAAGTCCCTTTCAACAAAAACCATTCTGTGATTCTAATAAATCACTTGACATTTTGGTTTGGATTATTGTCACTGTCCTCAGATCCAGACTTCCTAGAGGGACAGGGGTGTGTGAGTTTCTGCACACAAAGGGGTGTTGGTGTGGGAGCCTGGAGCGTTTGGAGCTCTGGCAAATCCTCTGTGCAGAGGATCGGAGAGTTCCTGCCCTGAAACACAGAGGAGGCAGCAGGAAAAAAAAATAATTCAAAGAAGGGCTTCCAGCTGTTTCACTTGACTTTCTATCAGGCTCTTTGCTACCTGTGTGGCCTTGGCAGAGCACTGGGGTTTCTGGGATGTGAGCTCCCATGCTCCTGTTGGATCCATCCCAAGGTAGGGAGCTGGCTGGTGCTCAGAGAGGAGAAGCCAAGCTGCAGCTATTTCCTCCTTCCTCTCCCAACCCGTAGGCTGTGCTCCAGTATCTCTGCTGAGAGAAGAAGTTTTGTTGGTTTTTTTTTGTTCATTGAATGAAATAAAATTTGGAGGGATGAAAGGGAAGGTTGGGGGGAGCTGCAGGTGGGGAGAGCCCACGTAACTGGAGTGCAGCAGCTGTCTCTGTAGGGCTCAGTCGTGCAGAAGGGTCATTTGTGCTTCATCCCTCTCCTCTATTCCATCTCCAGCCTGGCCTTGGAGCAGTGAGGTTTTTCCAGCTCTTCCTTCCTCCCAGCCCTTCTCCCCCTCACACACACAGACACTCACTGTGGGTTTGGGCACTGGCTAACAGCAGCCACCACACTGCTCCCCCAGAGCTGCCCTCACACTGCTTGGAGAAAACAGGGACTAATCCTGTCAGATACAGGACTTGGGGATTTCCACGCCCAGCCCTTGGCCCTCATCCTTTCATGTGCCAACCACTCAATGAGGCAGACTAATGAGCTCCAGGGCATAAAAATTACTCTCTGCCTTAGTAATCTCAGTTCCAATTTATTGGCATATAAACTACCAATTTCATTTGGTTACTCCCTGTTGGAAACTCCTTTTTCCAAGCTCTCCTTCCTTTCCAGCACCACCACACCCATGTCCAACCAGACATGACACCAAGAACTCTCCACACACACAGGGTGTAGCCCCATCCTCGGGCTTAGATTCAGGCACTTTGCCCCGTGGTCAATTGGAAGCAGAGACACTCAATCATCCTCCTGTATTTTTATACAACACCCTGCAAGCACTGACATTCAGCCAGGCTCGGGAGGCATTGGTAGATGGGTAGACAGCTGATCTCTGCAAAGTGATCTGTGAGCCAGCTCAGGAGGATTTTGTACTCTAAGACAACTGGAGAAAATTTCTGCTTTTACATCAAATTCTCGGCTACCTTTTGGCAGGAGGCTCCCACACATAAGGAGCCTGTGCATAAGGTTTTGTTTGGAGATTTCCTGCACTTGGCATCCTTGCACTCAGGTTAGGTACTGCAGAACTCCTTGAACCATCGTGTCTTGGTTTGGGAAGACAGGTGTTTGCCAGGGAAAGCCAGAGCATCCCTTGGAATGGAGAATCCAGACCCCCTCCCTTCAAATTATTATAATTTTGAAATTAAGGGGCTTTCAGGCAAAGATATGGGAATAGGAATAACAGTTCTTTACTAGGAATATTAAAATTAAAAATGTAGTAGTACAATAAAGCAAACAAACAAAAAAAGGAAAAAAAATGCAGACAAGAGTCAGAACACGACCTGACCCCCTCTTGGTCAGGGTGTTGGTGTCAGCCCAATCAAGTCCTCCTGCAGTGACAGATGTGGTTCTGTGGGAGCAGAGATGATCCTGTAGAAGGGTCCAGTGGTGCTGAGATGGGTCTGGTCTCCCTCTGGGAATCCAGTGCAGACAGGCTGTGCTGCTGTTCTGAATCCCAGGTTCGATCCAGGTAGGAATGCTGGGCTCCTCCCCCTGGGTGGAGCCTCTCCCCATGGGATGATGGAATTGTCTCAGCCCTGCAGTGAGCCTGGGTGGCCCATGAACAGCAGATATCCCCTGGAGGGAGGATGGGTCCTGGAAGGGATAAAGAACACGGCCACAGCTGGTTTAACAGCTGGTGACAGAATACAAACTGCTGGTTACATCTTGCATGGCAACCCAGGAGACATCCACATCAACTCACACCCAGCCCAGCCAGGTCCTGGTCCTTCTGACTCCCTCCCCATGATGCCAATCAAGAGTTGAGCTGGTGTCCTGCAGCTGGGTGGGTCCAGCAGTCACTGCAGCCAGTTCAAGCTGCAAGATTCAGTCTCCAAAGAGCCAGAGGAGACTGTGGATGGAGCTGGCTGGGACTTGGAGGCAGGGAACCTCTCCCACCAGGGCCCTGTGCTGTGTTTCCACATCGAGTCAGCTCTAATGGGAAATGACAGCTCATGAAAGCTGCTATTCATGGCCCTCTAAAGAGCCTATTACCCCCCTGCTCCTCCCAGCCCCTCTGTGAGATTCACTCTGGCTTGACTCCAAGCCCAGAGACAGAAGTGTCTGGAGAAATCGTGGCAGCCCCAGGAGTTGCTGCTGCACCAGGGTTTTCCATCGGTGCATCCCAGCTGCCCTTGGAGCACAGCCACAAGCTGGGTCCTGCCCCACTGCAGAGCCCAGGCCCATCCCAGCTCTCCTGTCAAGGTCGTGATGTGCCTTTGGTGAGGCTCTGATGGTCACCAAGGCCTGTCTGTGCAGGTTTCTTCAGTATTTGAGAACCTCCACGAATCACTCCAGATGTGTTCATGTCTTGGGACATACACAGACCAGGCACCACATCTATGATTCTGCTGCTTATCTGTATCTGGCCACTTTTGTCCCTCCAAACCCTAAATGCCTTCTTGAGGCCCAGGCACTCCTAGACATCCCTCTTTTCTCAACTTTGCCAGCTCCAAAAAAACTTTTATTCAAAAGACTTTTCATTTAAAAGAATTTCAGTTTTTACCACTAACCACTGGGGTTGCCTGCACAAGGGATCTTGTAGGAACCTGTCTGTAAGGTCCTGGGCAGCTGCACACCTTGGGGTGTAGGCTGAGAAGCTGGAGAAGGATTCAGAGAAGACCCATGAGAGTGGGTGAAACTCTGGAAAACCCTTGAAATCCTGCCCTGAATGAAGGAGCCAAGAAAAAAATATCTCTTGCTTAACAGTAACCTTTTCTCACTATGTAAGAGAAGAGATCCAAGACCTACAACAACCTGAGCTTGGACCAGGAACTTTGGCCACTCATTTTGGTACTAAGTTGGATCATCTAAGTCTGGATTTAATTGTCCTCTGTTGCAAGCTGGCCAGCTGTGCTATGGAGTGGGAATTAATTCCTCTATTTATACCTCACAGTTCTGAGACTTAAAGGATGTGAATTGCTTTACTCTGCAGAAACACACCACGTAACTACTAGGAAAATAATTCCTACCCACAGGCCCTAAGACTGCAGACAGGCAGGCAAATGGAAGGGTAAATACAGCTTTTTGAAAAGAAATCTCAGAGAAATAAACCCATACCTCCAAAACCCTGACTGTGGCTTCATTTTACAAGGAAGGGGGTCCTGCACAGGATACTGAAGCCTTCCCAAGGCAGCACTGTCACAGTCAAAACCTTCAGGTGCACAGGAGCTTGGGGGCATGAGAATGAGACACTGTGACTGGGATTTTGAGAGGGGCTGGTGGGACCTCGAGTTGCTGCTACTGACTCTGAAGAGGAAGGACCAAGGGATCTGTGTCTCCCTGGAAGGATTTCCATTTCCACGCCAGACTTTCAACAGCATTAACAGCCAAAGCCTAAGAAGCAAAATGTCTATTTGTGGGTAATAAAGGCAGACAGATGCCCCCTGCATGCAAACTGCCAGTGCCTCTGAGACAAGAGGCTCTAAATAAATAATACCAAATCCTAGAGCTGAATGCACAGTTGCTATTTGCATCATAAATAAATGAGGAGGCTTTTATTTACTTGTTCTGGGGGCAGAGCGCAAACCAGAGGAAATCCTCAGAGCTCCCACACCAGAGATTGTCATTATCTCAGCACAACTGCTCAGTCCCCTCCAGCTGTTTACGCCAGGAGATCCTTCTCAGGGAGAGGGAGAATCCATCCACACAAGGTCTCTGTTGCCCTGAACTTTCTGTCTTTTTGCCTTTCTGTAGAACGTTCTCACGCAGCTTCGTGTAAATAATGTCTATTCTTAGAATGTTTACACACTTCTCCTGTGAGGGAAGAAATGATTGATGGTGATGTCCACCATCCAGGTTGAAGGGGTGGCGACCTGTGTAGCCAATCCCTTGACCTCTGTACATATCTATAAATACTGAAGTCAGATAGAATTAAAGGGAGAGGTTTTTTGCAACAGCCGTGTCCTGAGCTTCATTCCAGTGTTCCTGAAATTGGGACACGCCCAGCTTCGCCCCACAACAGGTCTCCATCACGACGGAGAGCTCAGCTCCCTGCTGGAAAGCAGGGCTGTGGAAAGTGACCTGGCTGTCCTGGTCAGTGGCAAGGTGGACATGAGCCAGCAATGCCCTGGCAGCCAGGAGGGACAACCTTGCCCTGGGGGCATCAGGCCCAGCATTGCAGGCCAGGCAAGGGAGGGGATTGTCCCACTCTGCTCTGCCCTACAGCAGCCTCACCTCCAGTCCTGTGTGCAGTTTTAGGCACCACAATAAAATAAAGACATTAAACTACTAGAAAGCACCCGAAGGAGGCCATGAAGATGCTGAAGGGCCTTGAGGAGAAGCCATGTGAGGAGCAGCTGAGGGCGCTTGGTCTTTTTAGTTAGAGAAGACTGAGGGAAAACCTCAGTCAGTTGCTACTTCCTGAAGAACATCTGCCAGGAGCATGGATGACAGATCAGCCAAGGCAAACTGGTTTGGTTTTCCAGTCAAACATTCCTTTTTAGCTCAAAGAAAGGTTGGATTACCTGCTGGGATGTACACATTAGTGTATGGCTTCTTGCTGGAGAAGGAGGATAGGTTTCCTATGGGACCTGGTGGGTCATTTATTCATAGAATTGTGGAATGGTTTGGTTTGGAAGGGACCCCAAACAAGAATTCCACTCCCCGCCATGGGCAGGGACATCTGCCACTGTCCCAGCTTGGTCCAAGCCCCATCCAACCTGGCCTTGGACACTGCCAGGGGTGGGGCAGCCACAGCTGCTCTGAGCATCTTGTGCCAGAGCCTCACAACTCTCAGAGTCAGGAATTTCTTCATGAAATTCTAAATCTGTCCTCCTTCTGTGTACATTCAGTTCCCCTTTTCCCAATCACTGCATGCCATTGCCCAAAGTCATTTTCCAGTTCTCCTGGAGAACTGCTTAGGCACTGGGACTCTAAGGTCTCCCTGGAACCTTCTCTTCCCCAGGCTGGCACAAGGGTTGCTCAGGCAGGAGGGATTGAACTTCTCCAGGGCACAAGACTTTGTGCCTTTATCGTTTGCTATTTTTAAACAGCTGGGGTTAGGGCAGCTTCCTAGATCATAATAAAATTAAGAAAAACAAAATTTCTGCTGTTGGCATACCCTGTGTCATGGGCAGCACACGGGTGATGCATTTCAACTGAAAAGATTAAAGTTTTGCTGTCCCATAAACAACTGCAAAGAAGCTCTGATAATAGGAAATGTCAGAATTCTTACTAAGAGTAGAATTAGTGTCTGCCTGTAGCACATCGTGCTGCTTTCAGCCAGATTTTTATATGTCATGTCAGCAGCTACAGACAAGTTTCCTATCTCCTCCAGTCTCCAGGAACTTGCCTGACTTCCCTAGAACTGTTTTGGATTTACACTGGCTGTGCTGCAACCAGGATTTGGCAGCCAGGGTAGACTGAGGCAAGGCACTCTTGCTGCTCCAAAACCTGAGGAGTCAGGTTCTTTACACAACAGAGGAAATACACTGTGGACCTCTCCCTCCACTTGGCAGAAATCTGCATCCCTCCTCCAGCTGGAGTGGACATTTTGGGCACTGAGGCATCGAGTCCTCTGCCCTTGGTGGAGGTGGAGATGGTGAGAGCAGAGCCCTGCTCTGGTTCTGCCCTCAGTGGGAATTCACTGCCCAGTTCCAGAAAGCAGCACTCAGGTGTCTTGGGTCGCAGTGCAGGATGTAACCAGCAGTTTGTACTCTATGTAACCAGCAGTTTGTATTGTGTGTAACCAGCAGTTTGTATTGTGTGTAACCAGCAGTTTGTATTCTGTGTAACCAGCAGTTTGTATTCTGTGTAACCAGCAGTGTGTACTCTGTGTAACCAGCAGTTTGTACTCTGTGTAACCAGCAGTTTGTGGTCTGTGTAACCAGCAGTTTGTGCTCTGTGTAACCAGCAGTTTGTGCTCTGTGTAACCAGCAGTTTGTATTCTATTGCCATCTGTTGAAACCGGCATGACTGGGCTGAGACCATTCCCAGCAGGAAATTCCTCCTTTCCTTCCTCACCCTCAGCTTTTGCATGGCAAAATAGGGAGATGCAGTGAGTGCAAAGGCAGTCTCCATCCGCTGCTCCTCCTCATACCTAGCACCCCCTTAAGCCCAGGCCTGAACCAAGCAGGCTGACGCTGTTTTACACCACAACGACACAGGCTCCGAGCTTCAGAAGGCTGAAATGACTCCTCTATTTTTGGGATGTGTCTCCCTTTTATACTATTCTACACAGACCAATTTGATTGGTGAAAACAAAGGCAAACCTCTTCACTCACATTGGTCAGACCAGAGGGAGATCAAGAAGTTCCTCCTAGGAAAAGGAATGACTAACATAGGTACAGATAACAAAAACACTTCTCTTGTTTACAGAAAATTCCCTGGGAAAAGAATTCCAGAAAACCAAAACACCTCAGGGATGAAACCAGGGCTACACCAGGCAGTGGGGCAGGCTCGTGCACACCCATTCCCAATGCCCATGTTTCATCCCTGGGGGTGATGGCAATGAGGAGACCCTCCAGTGGCCAACACAAACATGCCTCTGGCAGCGTGGGCTGTGTTATATGAGTGTCAAGTTTTCAGCTTCAAAGGAAGAAAGCCAACACTGTGTGGAGAGTGGGAGAGCTCTCGGAGAAATCCCTTCAGCCTGGAGTTTCTTTTACTCTGCCAGGCACCGAAACAGCCCTGGGATTTTCCTTGTGAGCGTTGATTTTGGAGGTTTCCCTCAGCTGAATCATTACTTGTTATGGCACTGAACGACTGTTCTGCCTGGCTCTGTGCCACCACCATGGCAGTGGCCATGTTCTGTAATGCTTTGGGTTTCCCCATTAGAGGAGAGCAAGCCTGCCCATGTTTCCTTGGCAGAAAGGCAGGCTATGACATGAGGTCTGTTGCCAGAAATCACCATAAACCCGAAGCTATTTCATTTTAAATGACAGCTCCGTTTGCACTGCGGTGGAAATGAAGAAAGGCCTTCCCCCACAATCCTATTTGTTCATTTTTCCATGCTCATTACTAACAAGCACAACAGCAAGTTTTTAACATTGGGCATGTCAACCCATCCCATTACAATAAACTTCTTCTGTACTGCATGAGTAACTAGACATTAATAATTTAACCATGGCTTAATCAACATTAAACTAAAAATTTAATCAAGACCAACTAACTATGACATCTTTCCCTGAAAGAATTACAGACCGAGGCTCTGGCTCTGCACTAGAAGGACACACATATCCTCAGTGAGGTTTCAAACAAACCAGGGAACGTCACCTGGCTGTAGCAAGAAAAGCCAGGCAGGAACTTGGTGCTCCTGTGCTGTGCTTGCTACAAAGATGGAAATACCATGGAAAATGCAAGGACAAGGGGCAGAGTAACTCAGCAGTGGACATGAAAAGAGTATAAACACTTGGGCTAAGCAGAGACCACTGGGAGGAGCAGCCACATGAATAAGGCAGGAAAATCACGGCCCTGGTGTAAAATGCCCAGGTAGGGGGAGAGACCTGGTGGGTCAAACTGTGCAGAAAGAGTCATCCATGAACAAACACAGAGAGGATCATCCATGAACAAACACAGAAAGGATCATCTATGAACACAGAATGGATCATCCATGAACACAGAGAACACAGAGAATAATCCATGAACAAACACAGAGAGGATCATCCTGTAACACAGAAAGGATCATCCATGAACACAGAGAGGGTCATCCATGATCAAACACAGAGATGGTGATCCATGAACCAACACAGAGAGGATCATCCATGAACAAGCAGAAAGGGTCATCCATGAACAAACACAAACATCCATGAACACCTGCTGGTCTCCCAAAAGGATGAGAGGAGCACATTCCTCTCATTCTGTGTGGCTGGCAGAGCTCTGGCAGAGCTCAGCCCATGAGAGCTGGACCTGGTGGTGTCAGGGGCAGGTCAACTCCTGCCCTCTGAGGTGCTGCTGGGCCATGGGAAGGGCAGTTTTGATGCTCAGTCTCCACTCCCCAGGCACACAGCTGGGGATCCAGGAAGGTCCTTTCATTGGCAGAGAACATTTCTGGCCTCAGCCACAACATCTGGGACAACACCTGTTAAGCTGCAATATTTTGTGTTTCCATTTTCAGAGAGGAACTAAAACTCACCCCAGAAAACACTGATGAGAGCAGCATCTTTTACCATTGCACTCCCAACCCCTGAGGTGCAAAATACGTGGCACACGCTGGCTCATTTCTGATGCCATCAACAACAGGGAAAGCAGACGCTGACATCCAGCTCCCCTTAAACAGCACCAGCCTCTTCAGCATCCACATTTCACCAGAGCTGTTTTCACCAGAGAATTTTGCAGGAGGAAAATTCACTAATTACAAGCTGAAACTCAATGGCAGCCAGGCAAATCCTCCCTCTCTGGACCTTTCAAAACACTTTCTGAAGCCTTTCTGCAGCCCAGGCCTCACTCTGCCCACGACCTCTGATTTATTAAGTGTTTTAAAGGACTTTATGGCTGTTTCTGCAGTGGGAGATCACCACAAAGGCTCAGGCCACACTGCTGGCTCAGGGCTGCACGTTCGTTCCTCTCCAAAATTCACAGCCATGCTGATTTTATTCCAAGCAGCCAGGGCATCCTACAGTCCAAACGGTTCATTATCTCAGGCTTTCTTTAAAAGGTCAAGAAATACTCTCTACTTGGCAGATGGACTAGGGTAGGAGCCTTGGAGTCTCAGGATTTGTAACATAACAAGGTTATTAAATTGCAAACCCTGAGCAGAGGCAACACCAAAAATTTGCCTGAAGTTTTTAAAGAAAGAAAAAATAAATCCTGATATTTTGAGAATTTTTTCACCATTTTTATACCAAAAAGAAAAAGAAGGAAGAAAAAAAAAGAAAANAAAAGAAAAAGAAAAAAAAAGTTGGATCTCAAAGCAAGTAACTCTGCTTTCCAAATACCTTCCTTTCTCATTCTTTATTTATTTTATGACCTGTTTCCTCCAGGCTCTTCTTCCCTTTTCCTATATTTTTTTCTCCTGCTATAGCTACTGGAGAAAAGAAGGAAAAGACAAGAAAAGAGTAGGAGCTCCCTCCCCCTGAAGTTATCTATTCAGCAGCTGTTCAGCTCCCATTGCCTTCCTGTCAGATCAAGAAATTCAAAGCTCATAAGGACTAAGTACAACCACCAGCTGCAAGTGCAGGACAAGCTCCTGGTGCTGCAGTTGAGCATCTTTGGGTCTGTGGCTATTTTTGGGATGGATTGGCACCCACACCCTGAACTAATGTCCCACCTGGGCACTGGGAATGGGATCATAAAAACAGAAATAACAGCCCAGCATTAAAAATCCACTTCACCTCTCTGCCACTGAGTCTTGCTGACTGCTTAAGCTAGAAGAGACCAAATGAAGACAAATGCACTTAATAATGATGAGTCCCCAGACCAGAAACCCTCTGGGAGTTTGTGGCGCTTTCGCAAACACGGATCCGACTGCTGTGAAATCCAGCAACAAAACTCCTCGGCTGGCAAAAAAAAAAAAAGGCAGTTTGGCTCCAACTTTCATGGACTGGGATGCTCAGGAGCTGTTCCCGTACAACCCCGAGTCCTCATTACCCTCTGTACCCCCACAGCTCTCCATGGAGCATTGGACAGGAATCATGAATGCCAGCCCCAAGTTCCCAGCCTGGCAACGCTCAGCAGAACTCAGGCTTTAACCTCTACAGCGCTTTATGGAGCCCAAAGTGAGTTTTATTGACTCCAGTAGCTGCCTGGACAAAGCATTCTTTGTAAACCCCATTAATTTCCTGCTTTCAGCAAACACTTTTCCCTTCCACATTGTAATTATCTGCCAACAAAGCAGAAACCGCGAGACTGACAGGATCCACTCCCAGGGCTTGTAACACCCATTTCTCTGTCACGGTGGCACAGCTGGTCAGTGTTTGCAGTCAGAGGAGGAGGAGCAGAGGGAAGGTGGCTGCAGGGGGAGGTTGCAGGCTGGAGGAAGAGGGGCAGGGGAAGAGATGACCTCTGGGGTGATGTTCTTGCCCAAGTTCTCTGCTTCACCTGCTGCTAAAGTAGCACAAAGGGTGAAGGCAGTGGCTGCAGACCCAGAGGTGCTGCTGCAGGCAGGGAAGGACAGCTGGGTTTTCCAGTCCGGGCTGTGACACCTGAGCAGCCCTGTGTCTCTTTGCAAAGAGCTCTCATGCCATGGGCCCAGCTGCCATCTCAGCTGGGCAGTTCAGCCTCAGGCTTCCAACAGCTCCCAAAATGACCAGAGCTGGTCAGGGACAACAACCACGGCTGGTGAATCTGCACAGCAGGAATGCAGGTCTTGCCAAGCTCCGGGACACCCTGGGCTTCAGGTGGCTCCAGGAATGGAAGCTTCTTCTTGAGCAAAAAAGTGATGCTCCAGGAATGGAAGCTTCCTCTTGGATGAAAATGATGCTCCAGAGGATCCCCATGGATCCACCCCACATCTTTACACTCATTCCTGACCACTCTGCCACATCCAGACCTGTATTGTCCCAGCAACAGAAACACACACAGACCTTACTGCAGAAAAAACCCCGTGGGATGGGTCCCAATGGATCCCAGCTGCCAGGGTGTCTGGGGCATGCAGGGGTGGCAGCAGATCCCTCCAGGCTTTACCTGTCCTGGGGACTGAAGTCTGGCCATGGGTACAAATTTCAGCACCTGACTTCCCTTCTCAGCTGAGTCAGGACCTCTGAGGTGAGAGATGTCAGTTTGTCTTCCACAACTGAAAGCCTCAGCTGTCCCCACACTCAGTGGTGTCCTCAAGGCTCCCACCCTGCAGTCAGGACCTGGGCAGGGCCACACGAGGCTGTCAGCCCTGCACACACCACTTTGTTGTTGATTTTCCAAGGCATGGCGTTGTTCTCTAACCACATCAAGAGAGCGCATCCCCTCTTCCAGCTCAGGTGTCCCTCCTTCCTCTGCCTGAATCCCAGGGGAGATCTGATCTCAGCACCCCATCACCCCCCAAAGGCCACTCAACTCCATCTCTCGGGGCAATATTGCCTGAACCACCCCCAAGAATTCATTTATAGGTGGCACAAATATCTTTACACACTTCAGAGCAGCCGCCCCTGGGACCTGACATCCTTGTCCCCGTGACCCTGTGGAATTTGCCCTCTCGTGCTTGTCCCTTGGGTTCCCTGACACCCACACATTGCCCAGTGCTGGCTGCTCCTGCCCCAGACACCTGGTGGCTCTCATGGGGCTGCAGATATTCACCCCCACCCTGACCCAAATGCACCTGTGCCCTTCGCACTGCACACATTCCTCTCCAAGGTGGGTGTCTGTGTTCCCCATCAGCTCAGAGAAGACTTTCCCCTGGCAGCAAGGGCTGGTCGAATCCAGGGAAGCAGCCCTGGGAATGTCCAGCTTTTCTCGGGGTGTCCTGGCTCCTTTAACTTGTGGCCCGACCTAAACAGCACTAAAACACCATCTTCTTCCTCCCCGCTCACTTTCTTTTTTGTCACCTGCAAATTTAGATTAACAAGGAGGTTTGACAAAGTGCTACTGTATATGTTAATAAACCCATTAGTGTCGGCCCGCCTGACATATAACCTGCAGAGCCTCCAGTGTTTACTAATATGATTGTCAAAGCAGAGGAACATTACTTTTTAATGACATTTCATATCACTTCAGTTGAAGTAATATCCTGGGACACGATAATCAGAAAGCCATTTAGCCACAAAACTATGTGCTGAATCGAGGCTGGTGCATGAAAAAGGGCTCATTTTGTCAGAATTAAAACATTTGTGTTTGCTTCATAAGTTGTAAGTGCACTTGTGGAGGAGAAACATGTTGTGAAATATTTATTGGAAGCAGCCAGGCTCAGGTAAATGGGGCTTCGAAATGAAATGCTGGGAGAGGTTATTATTCTAGTCGCTGTCTCTTTTGCATGTCATACATCAACTGACAATTCAAATGTATGAAATGCTTAATAAAGCAACAAGATTTTAGAACTTCTCTTTAAGGAACAGTTCTGAAGTGGTATGGGTGGCCATAACCAGCCCAGCTGAATTTATTGCTGCTTTCAGAGTCAGGGAATAATGGCTGCAAGACAGGCTGAGAGGGAGTTGGATTTTATAGTGCACCTCACATGCTCCAGGTGATTCCAAAATGCTTTATAAAGCAATAAGTGTGGTACAAAGACAGCAGTGGCACAGGGACTGCAGCCCTGCTGCTCTTAATAATGCTTCTCTCCCCAGCTTGGCTGTCCAGGGCCATCTCTGAGCTTTGCACCGAGCTTTAGAGGCAGCAGATTGAGGAGCAAAGGATGCTCATCCAGGGCAAAGCAAACTGGGAAACTCCCTGAAACATCCTCAGAGCTGCACTGGAGTCACTGAGTAAAACAAAGAAATTATCCTGGTTAGATAAAGATACATAAATTAACAATAAATTAATAATTTCTCTCTTTTTGTTTTTAATAAAGAACCAAGGGGATCCCTCTTTCAGTCTGGTCAGAACAATTCTTGTGATAGAAATCAGCGATTGATTTAGTTCAAGGCTCCTGTTGGATGGTGGGTAGAGCTGATTAAAGCTACGCATGTACTCCTAACAGGAGCAGGATGCCTTCATGTCATTATTACTAATTATGCTACTGTAATTACTATCTGTTCATCCATCCACTCACCCCCCTTTTTAGCATTCCAGAACTGGCCACATATGTATAAATACAAATTTTTACTATCTTTTTGTTCCAGGTTTTCCAGGGAGAAAAATTAAAAAAAAAAAAACCAACCAAAAAACCCCAACAAACCAGACCAAACCCCTGAATTTACAGGATTCCCTAATAGAACGTGTGAGAATGTGAGTGTGTCTGTGTGTGAGAAAGTGGTGGGAGATGTGTGGGTGTGACGTACGTGGGAGCATTTGGCTGTGACAAATGCACAAAGGGAAGGTTAAGCCAAAAAAAAAAAATAAAAAAAGAGAGACTTTGTGTTTCATGTTGGAGCCACTGGGCTCTTACAACCTCCCCCTGCCACGGAAGCACCTGGGTCTGAGCCCCTGGGAGCCCTTCTCCCACTCCCACCAGCACATCCCTATCTGGGAGTCAGGTTTTCTTGAACTCTCAGCCACTGGCCCCAAGATTAGTCAGAAATTTCCCTTCACCAAATAATTAGAGTGTGATAAGAGGAAACAAAGGGCCCTCGGAGCAGTGGGGGCTGCAATAAGAGATGAATTATTAGGCCAAGATGGAAATCTCTGTTGATAAATGACTGGCCCCAAGCAAGGAAGGACTCAGCAAAACACAACGACACCCTTGTTGTGACACAGGGAAGGGGAAGGAACAACATTAAAAGGCACAACAAAGACTCCGTGCTGCCACCCTGACCAACTGATTAATCGAGTGATATCGATATTTTTCCCTCTTTCTCTGCACCAGTTACAGCCTCTAAATGTGGTGTGCAGGGTGCTGTGTCCAGTTCTGGACCTGGTTTGAAACGAGGGAGAGGTTCCTGACAAATACCATCGTGGGGAAGGAGGGTAGAGTGAAGCTGCCAATACATCCAGTGGATCTTCACAGCACTTCAAAATTAACACTCCAGCACTGAGCCACAGCAGTCTGGGAGCAAAGAAAAAGAGGAGAGAGAAGGAGATTTTTCCCTTTCTCCCCTTCTGTGGGAGTCTGGCTCAGGAGGGTGGGCAACACCTCATCCTCTAAGTGGGAGAGCTGTCATTTATCAATGCGCAATTCCTGGGATTTTTAAATTCTAGCTCATAGTGGGGAAAACATCATTGAAAATAAACCTGACAATGAGGCATTGGGTAAAGCACTGCAATCAGCAGGTTTTGACGTGGCAGCTATTCCTGGGCTTTGGGAGGGGAGGGTCGGAATGTTTTTGCCAACAAGGTGCAAGAAGAACCCTGAGTCCTCTGTGGATTGGTACCCAGCCACCATTGATGCCTTAAGTTTTATCTTTCATGTATTTCAGGTTCTGTGCTGCCCAGGGCTGCAGTTCTGAGCTCACAGTCAGTGTCACTCAGCTCTGCACAGAGCAGGGACACAAAACAAATCCTTTTCCTCCTGCACACCAAGGACAACTGGGACAAGTTTTCAGGCCCAAAAGCACAAACAAGGGTGGGCTGAAGGGAGGAGCAAGAAGGATGGGACTGCATCACCTGCAGCTGGAATTGGACAATTAAACCCAATATGGAAATGGACCAAAACTTACAAAATTGTAAGGCCTCATGACTGGTCATCTATTTTGTGACCATTTTGGGTCCACCTTGGGTGTAGCCCTGGCCAGGCTCTTGTCCTGCCCAAGGTGTGTCCTAAAGGCCTTTTAATAAATATCTACTTTATTCTCTTAGCTCTGTCCAGTCTCTGTTCCAGCTCAGCCTTCCCAAGACATCACTATCAACGACACAATATGAGTTCCCTGTATCCTGGGATGCAATTTTCGCTGGGGGCTGGCACTTGGGGCCTCTGGTACCGCTATTTTTAGAGGAAGAATTGAGCACAAACAACTAGTGGAGAGTACATATATGTATGTGTATGTTGTCTATACATACAAACACACACCTTTAAAAAACTGAAATGGCTTGATCTGGAATTGCTAAACCTCTTTCCTTCTTTATCCTCCTCCAGCAATCACTACCCAAACATACCTCTCCATCTAATGAGATTAGCAAGGTACCCTGCTAGATCTTTATTAGTTAAAGCTGACCATACTCCAAAACTTAACCTGAATGGTAATGAGTTCAGTGCCAGAGTGAGGAGTGCAGCCAGCAAGCAGATTTATTCCAAACGGGTCTCTGCCTTAGGGAATGTGCTTCCTTCACTTTAACTCCCTGAAAACTGGTAGCCAAAGTTCAGCTCTCCTTGCCTGTGGTGCCACTGCTTCCTGCTCACACCGACCTTACACAGGCTTAATTCCACTGCTGTGGTGATTTGCATGAAGATGGGGTAACAGAGAAATTAATTTATTTGCTCTGATGGCTCACAGCAGGATTCAGCATTGAGGACAACTATGCAATGCAAGTCCTGCCTTCTCTGCTTTACTTGACTGGTAGATTGTGAGAGACCAAAATATCAAATATCAATACTGTTGGGTGTTGATATCAGCAGTACTTATTTTTACAGCCATCTTCTGCCCTCAAACAAGTTAGTTTGGATCCCAGTGTTTCATTTTGTAAAATGGGGGCAGAGAAGAACAAATGAGAGAGAGAAAAGTTCTGCTGTCAAACAAACAATGCTGGTCTGGCCTTACAGTTTGATGTGGCCCATCAGAAATCTTTCAGATCACATGGCTTTCCCAAGTCATACCCAGAATTTCCTTTTAAAGGTCTCAGGAGGACCAGCACGTGCCTTGGGAAAGGAGCAGAGGACAAAGCATGGCCAGGGATGAGCATTTCACTGCAAAAGAGTTTCTTGCTTTGGAGCAGAAATGGGAAGCACGTGCAGAAGAGATCTGGTTTCCATCAGCCCATTATTTATAGCACAGCTTTCACACCATGGATTACATCCATTCGTGCTTGTTCTTTGGGGCTCTCTCAGTGCTCTGCTGCACTCCCTCCTCACCTGAGCAATGAATCCTTGTGTTTCACCCTGCCATGGTCGGGCTGTTCACGTCTCATTTGGTTGTGTGTTCACTAAATGTGCCCTGCAGAGCTTGGCTGCTCCTGAAAAAGGGGTTTGCAAGCAGATTTACCTCCAAAACATCCTTCTGAGCCTTGGACTATGGTGGTGAAGACAGACTGGTTTATCAGCTGTGCACAAGGGAGAGATTTCCTGGAGCCTTTGACTCATGGGCCCCAGAGGACAAACTCCTTCTCTTCAGCTGGATCAGTTGAAGACTGGCGTGGAGGAGAAGGCAGCCTGGTGGAACAGCCAGGCACTCTGCTCTGCTGCTGCACTCTGACAGCAAGGACTTCACATCAAGTCCCACGCTGGCCAACTCAACTGGACACTGCAAAACCTCCTGTGCTCAAACCCTTCCAGACAGCAGAACCCTCTGGCTGGGCCTGAAACAGGCTCCTACCCAGCACAGTTGGTGAGGGAATCTGCAGCCCATCCACGTGCTGATTACTCACATGGAGCAGAGTGAGGGTGGTAGGTCCCATCTGGCACGCCTGGAGTCATCCAACACTGTTCTAAGCACTGAGGTTCAACAATGGCTGTTTGGTCTCTGCTGTTGATTGAGTGGGATTTGTTGTCCATAATAAAACTCCTGGCACACAATCAGTCACTGTATATAAACCTAAATTACACTACAAACAGCCACAGTAGTGTAAAACAGCTCTAAAACACCATTAAAACAGGGGCCATCCCAAATCCAGGCATTCTGACAAGCCATGAGAAATCTGGCAGTGCTGTTCAGGTCCCCCCCAGGTAGACTTGCAGGTGCAGAACAAGGCTGATGGTTGTCCTGGAAAGTTCCTGACCAATGTCTGAACCACAGCACCAAGGCTGGGACGATTCCTTGGATACCTGGAACCAAACGACAGGAGGTGACACAACACTCAGTCCTTGAGGCCACAATAAACAGCACCAAACAGTTTAACTCTGCTGGATTTTACTGGCAAAGCAGGGAAGGGGCCTGCACCACCAGCCTGTCTCCCTCCCAAGCCCACAGAGATAAAGCTGACAGAAGCCCAGACACTCAGTGACACCAGTGGCTCCACAACCACAACAGGTGAATCGCCACCGTCACCTTCTGGACACTGGCACCTTAAATCAGCGTTAACTTCATTACCAAAAAACCACTTAAGAGCTTTGACTGAGCAAGATGTCCTCAGGAGAGGAGGTGACAGGTTTGGTCTACTGCTGCACCTGTCAGTGGTTCAATTTAGGGGAGATGGGCCCTCCGTCCTTCTTCTGGAGTTTGAGGGCTTGATTCAGGTGCCTAAATGCAGGTAGCTGCATCTAGTGCCTCTGCAGATGTGGCAGATCTGCCAATTCCACACAGAGGTCTCCTGATGGCATGATGGGCTGATTGGGCAAGCAAGTAGTATCCAAGAATTCAGGAATTCAGAAGGAAAATGAAGGTACAGACTGGGGGCTGTGGGGTGGAGCAGAGCTGCTCACTCTGACATACTGAGATACTGAAGGTGCTTAATAATTCAGCTTATCAAAAGGAGAGGAAGAAGTATCTTATTAACGATGAAGAGCGCTCACTAAAGATGAGATCTCTTATAACAGAACTCTCTTTAATCTAACAGACAAAGCCATATCAATATCCAATGGCTGGAACCAAAATTAGACAAATTCAGACTGCAAAGAAAGTGCCAGTTTGTAATTGGAAGAGTAATGAGCCATTGGAATTACTCACCCTGGGCTGTGATGAATTCCCCACCATCTGAGTGGATGCTTTTCTAAAAAGCACCACACTGCAGACACATATTTCTGTGTTTGGGAAATAATGGCAAAGCCTTTCCAGCTTGTGTGAATTTTTTGTGCTGTAAAACACAAACAAAAGAAGTCTCAGACTGCTCAGTCACAGATGGAGAAGGAAAGCACAGTGAGTGTAAGTGGACAGCCTGTGACAGTGATGCCTGGAGAGGCTGCCTGGGACAGAGGCTGGACAGAGCTAAAGGAATAAAGTAGGGATTTATTAAAAGGCCTTTAAGGATACACCTTGGGCAGTACAAGAGCCTGGCCAGGGCTCCACCCAAGATGGACAGTGGGTCACGAGTTTTCACACTTTTATACGTTTTGGTCCATTTCCATATTGGTGTTAACTGTCCAATTACATAACCAGACAATGAAGTCCCATCCTCCCACATTGCTCTCCTCAGTTCACTGTTGTTTGCACTTTCCGGGCCTGAAGCTGCAATGGTGTCCTTGGTTCTGGGGCTGGAAAAGGAATTGTTTTGTCTGGCGGAGCTGTGAGGAGAGCTTGCTCACACTATATGAATTTCAGCCTTTGGTTCAAGAGTTTCGTTGCCTGACGTTCATATGAGCCTCCTGAACATCCATAGGGCTCCTAGAAGTACTCCAAAACCTCAGTATATTTTCAGGAATAGTTATGGGTCCAAGTAAAAAGCTTCCTAATGACTGAGAAACTGCTGGAAATATCCAGATCTTTGTTGAGAAATTGCATAGCTGCAATGGATCCCAGGCCATTTACTGTGGACATGAGAGGGACTGTTGTTATAGTGATCTCATTTTTCAGGTGGCAACCTGACCACAGTGAGGTTAAAGCCACCATACAGAGGCACACAGGATGTCAGTATCTCCTGAGAAAGGGGAAAATTCACACAAGTTGGTTTCTCGAGTACTTGCAAAAAATCAGAGGCCTTGGATGTTTTCTGGCAAGACTTCTTTTGGGTTCTCTGCTGAAAAGAGCAAGGCTACTGAGGACTGCCTCCCGAACAGGACAATCTGAGATTCATGCAGAAACAAACAAACAAAAAAAAAACAACAAAAAAACAGAACCCCAGAAAGTTATAAACACTGGTCTGTAGATCCTTCCTATTCCCAAATTTCAGACCTGACTGTTTTCTGAAGTGATTGCCCATGTTGGATCAGCTATCAGCTGTGAGGTTTGAGGAAGCTGAATACACACACTCCTTTCCTGGGAGCAGTGGGCACGACACTGCCTGGACCACAGGAAACACAGGATGGAGGAGAAATTCTCCCCTCACTTTGGGAAATACAGCAGTCAGGATACCAAGAGGGTGGTCTGCCTCTGGATTCAGGAGACAGAATTCAAACTGAAAGCTCCATGTGGAGCAAATTAGCAAAAAACTAATTCTAATCCATCCCATGCTGGCACAGAGGCACGTCAGCCCTGCTTAAAATTGCATCTCCCTTCAGATCTGGGCTGCTCCTTGTCCTGCATGGAGAGAAAAAAGGATGGGGAGAAGCTGCACCACGGTCAGTGTGCAGATGGTCTGTGTTATTCAGCCTCTGGAGGATCAGCCACTTGCCCCCATGCCCCAGGATAAATCACAGCCTCCTCCAATGCTTCAGGGAAGAACTGTGCTCTCCCAGACTCTGGGAGGGTTCAGGGTCTGGCTGGTTAAGGAGATGTCAATACTGAGCCCTTTTCAGCCTGTAATCGTCATTATCACCCTGTTTAGGGAACTACTCACATCTTTGAGCGGATATTCCATGTCTCCTCCACCTGAGGAGAAAGGCTGGAGCCCATTTCCAGCAGAGCACTGGTTTTCTTTAGTTGACACAAACAGTTTGTCACCTTCAATTCGTTCTCAATTTCTGCCTGGTTTAAAATTGCTGCCCATCCTTGGGAGCTGCTCAGCAGCTGGAAATGGAGAACTTGCAACCCTCACCACAAAAGTGCTCATTCAGCTGCCCCAGGTCCTGCCCAACAAGAGCATCCTCTGTGCAGTGGCCTTCAGGACACGTCCTTGGTCCCTGCCTGGGAGGGGGGAAGTGACACTTGTGGTGACTCTTGTGGAGGGCAGAGCCAAAATGTGTGTGCTCACTTTCTTCTGCAGACAGAAAACTGAAGAAACACCCAGCTGGGCCAAAATAAATATGTTTGGCTTCTTTCCTGCTTCTGCACTGGCACATTCCTGGTGCTGGAACTGAAAACAATCCTGAGCCTTATTTACACTAAAGTCTCTTTCCATCACTTTGGCAGTAGGAAGGGGCTTAGTCGTGGTACATATTGTATTTTCTTTTCAAGGTATGTAAATGAGGATCAGGCTTTTACATGGCTTAAAATAGATGTAAATGACCCTTTATGCTGTCAAAACAGTGTTGAGAGGCCTTTCTGCAATTAAGAAATCAGCCCCATTATGCTTTCATATCATGCTCCATTCATTTAGTTTTAGTATCCCAGCCCTGGGCAATTCCCCTTGACCTTGGCAATCTGTTCTGGGATTTTACATAGTTTGGGACTAAAACCAGGGGTCTGAGGGAGGTGCAGAGCTCAGATAGAAATACATCAAAACCTTCAATCTAAACTGAGCTTGAAGACCCACCTGGAAGACTCCCTGTCCCCAAAGGCCATCTGAGATGGGTTTATTCTCTCTGTCAGTTGCCCTGATGACTCCTTTAAAAATTTTGTGTATTTTATGCATCTTTACAGAACCATGGAAGGAGAAAAAGAGGCAGAGAGAGAATAGCAAGACATGCTGGGCTGCCATCAGGGTGATGATGGCTCACAGATGGACTTGCCGTGCCTCCTGCTCAGACCCAGGAGAATCCCTCACCACAAGTGTCTGCTCAACCCTCTGGTTTTGCTCAGTCCCCAGTTTGCTCATCAAAGGACACACTGGTGAGAAAGGAACTGCCCTTCCTTGGATCTCTACTATTGGATGCATTAATTTTCCTTGAAGGGGTGTTCTGTGATCACTGAGCACCCAGGCCAATAAACAAACAGCAGTCTGGGCTACCCAAGGTTTTGGTGGCTGAGGTCAGTGATACAATACCCATCCCTCCCGTCTGATCAGTGCAGAGGAAATCCATCAGCCAGCAGGAGCTGCCCAAGGAGCAGACCCCAGACAAACTGGCAGCCCCAGGGAAGATCTCTCTGGCTAAGGCAGCCCGTGTCCTCAGGCTCAGTCCTGAAGGGAGTGTCTCCAGATCCCTCAGGGATGCAGAACTCCACTTCTCCTCTTTTTTGTCACATTGTACAGCAAGTAAATTACTGGAGACCTTAAAACAAGGTGATATTTTTCCATATTGGCGTCTTTGCCAGTGAGAAACTCTGGGGCCAAGAAGGGGATGGCTCTGACACTGAGTGATTACTGTGGGTGCTCCTTGCTGCCCAAAGTGCCTTCTGCCCTTCCAGCTCCTCCTGCTGGTGTGGGCTACTGAAAAAGAAGGATTTTCATTCTGGCTCTTGGACTATTAAATCCAGATGCCATCCACCTTGCTGCTCCACCAAATAACATCTGTGGATAGACTGCACTGTTCCTTTGGAGTGACCGTCACTGAGAGGTCACCAATGTCACCCCCCCTGAGAGCTGGAGCAAGTGACACTCAACCCCGCTGCCAAGTAAGTTACTGGGATTTGCTGAGGCTGTGCCAGCCTGTTCCATCCCCAAACCAGAGCCACTCTGTGAACTCTCCAGCCACTCACCCCCAGCTGAAGGGCAGGACATTTACAGGAACTATCATTCTCTTTTCCTTTCAGAAGAATGCACGAGGGATTGTCAACACTTTCCTTACCCCACCTCCTCTTTTCCTCCATAAAATAACCCTCTCTCCAGCTTGGCCTGCTGAATGCTGCTTTGCAGCTTTGCTCCAGGAGCAGTTGCAGTTGGAAACACCCAGACAAATCTTATCCAAGAGTTTATGAGGCATAGCTCAGAGGCACCCTGAAAACTGCAGCATGCTACCTAGAGTGCTGCAGATTGTTATTACTTTTTTAATCTTGGTATAGTTCTGGGTAAGGTTTTAATTGGGCATAGTATTTCAAAGCCAAGGAGCAGGATCTATGCAAAGCACTGGATGGTTTCGGTATTAATTGACCATCAAATCCTTCCCCTTTGCATCTGCATTTTATTATTAGAGAATGTAAAGCAGTTTATAGGGCTTTTAACCTCTTCAAGCAAACACTCTGTGGAAGTTATGCTGTTGCAGGGACCATATTAGCTTTATAGACTTCATTTCTAATCCAAGGAGGGGGGAAAATGGAGAAGAGACAGAGCAAATGAATGATTTTTGACGGTATAAATTCAGCTGGTGTAAATCAACACAACTCCATTAACTCTGGTAGAGTTATGCTGATTTATGCCAGTTTAAAGATCAGACATTTGATCTGCAATGAGGTCCTCATTCCCAGAAGACCAAAATGGTATCAGACCAATCTTCACAGACCATTTATCAGCCTTCACAACTGCATGGAAAAGCCCTGATCGGATGCCAGGGAGCCATCTGGCAAACTGGGTCCCATGGCAGGCATGCACTTGGAGGAAAATCAGCTCCCAGCAAGACCCTTCCATGACCTGTGTGACCACCAGCCTGTCACCAGAGCTCCCAGGGTGTCAGAGGAAGGCAGAGCCTTGCTGTGGAGCCTCAGCTGAGCCCTGCCATCTCTCACTGCTGAGCTCTTCTTTCCTCAGGGTCTCGTGGTTGAATTCCTCAGGGAATAAGAACCACTCCCAGGTCAAGAGAATTAGGATTTGGAGCCCAAATTGTTATGAGTTCCTGTGTACAAGGGTGCAGGCAGGACAAGCCATGTTTTATCTCCTTTTTGAGTGCTCTGCAGCAGGATAAGAAGGAAATTTCACCACCTCACTTCCCTTCTTCCCCTGCTTTCTCCCCACAGTTGTTCCACCACCCCCCAGCAGGTGGGATTCCCATTTTGCAAATTCCTGCCCTATTTCTTTGTTCCATAACAATCCCAAATGCCACCAGACAGAGCCCAGGACAGTGATTATGAGCAGGCAAACAATGGGATAAGGGCCGGTATAATTATCTTGTTCCTAAGCACTTCACAGCGCTCCCAAGCATCTTGTATTTAGTTCCTTGGTAAGGTCCTGAACGTCTGACTCTCAGGCACTACGCTTTTATTGCTACAGAATAAGCCAGAAACCATTCAAAAAGCTCTAAAAGGTCTTTTTAAATAGTCAGAACGAATTTACAGTGTTGGCTGCCTGGCAAATGCAACAGGCATTTCAAGTGGAAAGGGAACAGTCCTTTATTGCTCTGCTCCTGGCATTTAGGGCGCCCTGATCACTCACAATTCCTCAGCCTCAGTGCCCAGCACCCTGCAGGCTGCTGGCTGGGCAAGCCAAGGCAGGAGACAGGCTGAGAGAAAAGGGTTGGCATGAAAGGAAAACCTGGCTTCAGAGTCGGGTGGAAATTCTCATTATGGTTTATCAGAAAATGATAGTTTTTCACTCAGAGTGCCGCAGAAATTCCTTGGTTTCCAGCACCTGCAGGTGAAACATCAGCTGGGCTCCACCAGCAAATCTTCCCCACATTTTCCTGCCCGGACTGTGCCCCACTTGACCCTCTGAGTGCCAGCTCACCTCAGGGGTCCAGGTCTGGAGGGCTTTTGACAACTGCTCTGGAACTGACTTCTGAGTAGGGTTGGTGTCCTTGAGTGGCGCTGCTGAGGACACAAGGCTGAGATGAACCTGAAACCAGGTGCAACCCTTCCTCCACCCAAGTTCATGGCTATTGACGCTCCATCTCAGCCACTTCAGGACATCCCCATCATTATTTAACCAGGCTGGTGCCAGGGCACCTGGCCTCCAGCAGCAGGGGAGAGGGGAGGAACAGCAGGTGACTTTTGATGGTCTGAAAAGCCCAGAATAATTTGCTAATTTTTTGTGAGCGAGACAGATCAGGGTGACACAGGACTGAGGGGTTCCTCCTATGTTTATCTCTGGGGTTAAAAAGCCATCATGGAGCAGCTGGAACAGCCACTGCGTGTGAGGAGAGGTGAAGGGGGATTCACACAGCTCTGTGGGCTACAGGAAAGGACTTCTGCAAATCCTCCTGCTCCATCTCAGCTCAGGACGAAGCCCAGGGCACACCTTGCCATTCCCATGCTCCCTCCTCCCTGCCCTGCACCCACCCCTGCAGGGTCACTCATCCCACGCTCCAAACAGGTCTGTTCCCTCTCACATACCTGTGCAACTCCCCAGTCTGGGCCCCGAGGTTCTTCTGCACAATGGGAGCACAGCAAAGGGCAGTTGTTGCTCCACTTGGCCCCTTCCTCAAGCAGATGTGAGGCAGGGGCTTGTGGATTTCTTTTTTCCTTTTCTCCATGTTAGAGCTGGGATTAAAGCATGGGAGTCACAGTTTTGTGTTCAGATTCAGTGTTTATTAATTCTTCTCTACAGCACAGTCTCACGAGTCGTGAGTCCTAGCTAACAAGGTAGATATTGGAGTACCTCTAACTCTTTCCAAGGTCTTTTTAAGCATAAACTATCCAATAACAAGATGACACCTCTATTAGTTATACTTTTAACCCAATAACTGACCACCCAAGGTCTGCAATGAGGGTCTTTTTCACCCAATTAGAAAAAACTACCCAAAACTGAGAAGAAGAAGGTGAAGAAGAAGGACTTAGACAATGCCCCAAATCCTCCATATTGCCCCATATATATTACTGTGTACTAAAACCTTAAATTCTAAGTTTTCACCCTGTGAGATCACACAATACTATTCAAATCACACACCCATAATCCCAGTGCTGTCACTCAATTTTGGCAGCCTGTTCCACGGCCTCAGGTCAAATGCAGTGTTTGCTTGAGGGTCAGTGCCTGTCAGCACAGAAAGCCTGAAACTCTCAGTTTCCAGAATTCCAACAGGGGCTGATCCACAGCCCCTTCTCAAGAGCTGGCTCCAACCTCCCATCTCAAGCTTAGAAGTTTCCTCACCTGGTTGTTCTTGTTCTGGGGCCATTATCTCCCCATTCTGGGCACAAATACGGCCATAAAAATTGTATTTCTTCTCCACCAGCTGACAAATCTCTTAAATTTAGGCAAAATTTATAAATATCAGAGCCAAGTCCCCTGTCCTTCCCTTCAGAACTTCTGGAAAATGCAGGTTTTCTCAGGGCACTGGAGAAAGGTAATTAGCAAAGAAGAAGGTATTCAGGAAAATGCTTTAAAAAGACTAATTAGAAGCATTTACAGATATTATTATTAATGATGGCTATTACAGTACTAGAAAGCTCAGTGATTTTTCAGACAGGACTGAAAAAGAAATAGGAACAAAACAAAGTAAACTCTACAAGGCTGCAAGAGATGCATAATGAGCTCTGGAAACCAAACAAGATAAGTCTCAGGACAATCAAACCAAATCCTCTGCTTCAGGACACCAGTGTGGGTTCCCAGGAGTTCAGGGGCTGGGGAAGAACTGTAGTTACCTCCCTTCTGACCAGGGCAGAGGATATTAAAGCTGAGCTTTCCAAAGACCTTTTGGGAAGTCAGCTCACAGTCACTGTGATTAAATGAGCCAAGGAATTCCCTTGAGGCTGTGCAAAAGTCTCTTCTCTGCTCTGCTCTGCTCACCCACCCTCCTAGGAGCCACCAGAACCAGTGCCATCCACCCATCACACCCTGGATCACTTGCACCTCTCCACATGCCACCAAACTGTCAGCTTGGGACGTTTCTTGAGGGCTGGGCAGAGGCCATCGAGCCCAGAAGTCCCTAATTCTCAAGAATTGGTAATTACATAAACAAACTTCCCTTTCACAGTGCCTGAGCCAGGGCCTCCCTTTCTGACCTGTCCCACTGAAGTTTTATTTAAGATGAGATAACAGGAGGGTTCCACACACGAGCTGGGCTGCACCTGACTCAATACTGGGCCCTGGGGATGGCTGGATGGCTCCAGCTGGGTTTCACCACCTCCCTCTCCTCTCCCCTGTAGGATTCCCTGCCTATATATCCTTCATGCAAATCTGCCTCATTAATCTCTGCATCCCAGGTGCACCACGGGGTTATTTGCTGGGGAAATACCATTCCAACCCAAGGACAGAGCACGTCACAGTGGTCTTTATGAGGGTAATATCTACAGTAGGGGTGACTTGTAAATCTGCCAGCCTCCAAAAATTATTCACCCTTCCTGAGTTCAAATCTTGGATCCTGGCTGTTGCAGGCAGAGCTGCCTTTGCAGGATCAGTCACAACCATGGTTATTTCCCCTCCCTGCCCACAGCTACAGGACCCCAGGGTGATGTGAGAACCCCCAGCTTGAGAACTTGGGGTTTGGATTATGAGCTACCCCAAAATAATCACAATGAGGGTCTCTAGAACACGGGTTCATTGCACCAGTCAGCTCTGAGCGCAGAACCAGCCTGGCAATTTGCTTCCTGAGACTTCACTAAAAGCTGCAGCCTGTGCTTATCTCACCTGAGTGATTTTGACAAAGATCTTATTTGTCTTGGTGATGTATGCTTCTATAAGCTGAGATGCAGCTCCCAAAACTCCAAGAATTTCTTAGGTTTTAAGATTTCTCATCTGTCAAATGGTTGTTTTGTCTCTCATACAGAATTCCAGTTTGACAACAGTACCCCAAGCATCTCTAGTTCTCACATGTTTCCACAGCATTTACTGTACTCCCAAATAATTTATTCTTATTTACAGTTGTCCAGAACAGGCTTTGCCAATGAGACCTTTGATCTGCCTTGATGTAAACCCATGAGATTCTGTGGAGTAGCTTTCAAGCCTAGGACTTGATTTTCAGAAAAGGTAGCATTAAGTTACCAAAAAAGGGATCCATTTAACTCAAAAGTTTTGCAGTTTTGCTGTGGCAGGAGAAAGTCTGAGGATATCAAAGAGTCAAGGGAGGAATATGGTAGTCAGCTGAGGCAATGGACAAATAGTCAGACACAAAAGCCTCCACAGCTCTGATAATATCCTCAAGCCCCTGTAGAGCTTAGTTTAAACCAAAAGTACAGAAAAAGGAGAAAAAACATGGAATTAAGATATTTCTCCTCTGCCACAATAACTTCAGTAATGTGGTGGCATACAATGGCATAAGACATCTCAAAGCTCCTAAGAAAAACTAAACTAGAAAGATACATAGAGTGGGGATTTTCAATTACATCCTAGAAATGGACATTTTAGACATTTTAGACCTTTCAAAACCACAGAACAGGTGTTGAAGGCTTTAATCCACATTCACCACAGGCAGTAAGAGCTGTCAGGCATCAGCAAAAAGACAGCAGGAGCCCAGAGCAGCTCTCAGTGGCTCTCTGTCCCCACAGCGCTGGAGCTTAGCTCTGACCACAGATATTTATAACCCTGAAGACAGAGAGTTGGTTGAACAGGGTTTGTCAGGAGCAAATGGCAGCAAGGGACTGCTCAAGGACAACCATCTGCCAGCAGATTTACCAGCTGCAGACCCCCCCTGCAGTCAGCTGAAAGGAGGTGACACGTTTCTTCTCGGGGTCAAGGCCAGGCTGGATGGGGCTTGGAACAGCCCAGTGTAAAGAAAGATGTCCTCACTTGTTGCCCTGAGTTTTCTGTCTTTTGTCTTTCTGTAGAACTTTCTCACATAGCCTTCATGTAAACAGTGTTTATTCTTAGAATGTTTGCATTCTTCTCCTCTGAGAGAGGAAATGATTGATGGTGATGTCCACCATCCAGGTTGAGAGGTGGCGACCTCTGTAGCCAATCTCTGGACCTCTGTACAAATGTATAAAGTAGTTAAATTGTAAATAAAGTAGAGAGAGTTTGTTCCTCCTCACTGCCATGCTCTGTGCCTGCTCTCTTTCTGTCCCTAAAGTGGGACACGCCCAGCCTCGGCTAGCAACACTCCCTCATGGTGAGGGTCCTGGAACAAAATGATCTTTAAGGTCCCTTCCAACCCAAACCTTTTTGTGATTCTATGATTTCTATCCCTCAGTGTGTTGAATACTGCACCTCTCAACACCATGTGCCAGCTGATGTCCACCAGTGCTAACACTCCCCAGGGAGGTCCTGATGCACTCCTGGCTGCCCGTTTCATCCAGGCAGATGTAAAAATTACTAGCCCAGAGCTAGTCCGGGAGTGTGCAAACAGGCAGCAGGGACAGAGTTCCTCGCCTTTCCCCAAAATGCTTTGACCCCTGCCCTCCTGGCATGAAACCAGCCCCTCAAAACTACCGCCGCATGGAACAGAAAATTGCAAACGACGTAAAGCGGGACGGGAAACCCACCGAGCTCGACAATCACGAGCTGGGGCCACTAATCTTCTTGTCACGGGAGCAGACTCGCCCAGCAGAAGGGAATTCCTGCCTTTGACCAGACTAATTAGAGACACAGAACTCTGCTCCCGTTAGGGCTTGAAGTGCCCTAATTGGATGTGACACCGGCCGCACGCGGGGGACGCGGACGCGCACACGTGGCTCTCGGTGCTTGTGGGGAATATTAAAGGTAAGGAGGCTTTCAGAAGGCTGTGGAAGCAGGCTCCAGAAACAGAAAGAGAAGAAGAATTTAGAATTTAGAATTATTTAAAATTTAGAATTTAGCTGCAACCGAGGAGTTTGAAAGCAGGAAAAAGTTACAATAGTACGGCAAGCAAGGACATGGAACAAGAGTCTGAGTCTTAGGTTTGGCTAGGGTAGATCTTAAGGCTGCAGAAAAATATCCTTAGCAAGATATTAGAAAGTTTCAAGCTTAATAATGGGATATTGTTTATTGTCAATAGAAAGCATACAAGAGAGCACTGTTTGAAGCAGGTGTGCTGTTGGAACCCTGGAGGCTGAAAATTTCAGACTTTCCATGCTAAAAGGCACCGACCCTCAAGCAAGCACTGCATTGACTTGAGGCCATGGAACAGGTTTCTGAAAGCCCTGCAGCCCTCTCCAGTCCTGCTGAGCTCTTTGAGAGCAACACCCACCACAGGGAGGGCACCCAGGGGAGGTGAGCAGAGATGTCCGAGCCATTGGAGCAACCAGGCTCTGGAGACCCGAGCTGAGACACTGAAAAAATTAAGCTTCCTCAATGGCACTGCAAGAAATCAACTTTCCTCTTCAATTATTGGGGTTTTTTTCTACAAAAGGTTAGAATCCCGTACCTCTATTACTCGTACTGTCAACTAAAAGTGTTGGCTGACTGGGTTGTATGGCAGCGGGCAGTGTGTTCACATCTGAAGGCCCCAAGTCCATTTCCAGTTAATGATCCATAAGAGGGACTGCAGCATTCCTCCTACAAAGATTGCCTGGAAGCTTCTGACAGGCTGCTTAGTTTGGGGCAGAAAAAAAGCTCTGAAATATCTCCATGACCTATAAATCAGGTGAAGTCATCAATGCTTTATAAGGAGCAGTAATGTTTGGCACACTCTGGCACCAATAGCTGGTCAGTAAAAGCCCCTTCAGAGTAAAAAAAAAAATAAAAGTAGACAGTGATTTCAGTACAAACGAAATGCAGAACGTGTTCAAATTCATATATAATAAAGCAATTATTGTTTATTATTGAAGTACCAATTGATTATTAAAAACACATTTATTGAGGCTGGACCACAAGGTAACAGATACGTACCTCTGGCATAGCTGCAAAACCTCAGTAAATAGTGATTATTAGAAACAGATTTATTGAGGCCTAACGATATGGTAAGATGTGTATCAGTTACAGAGCTCTTAAAACCCAATCAGTCTGTTCTTAAGCCATTTTTACTGAGGGTTTACAGCTCAGCAGTAGGGCTCCATGTCTTCATCTAGGGCTGCTAAGCCACATCTTATTGCTGGTTTGATATGTAATTAAGGGAGTGTTTGTAGGGATAAGACAACACTGAGCAAGGAGAACCAGGATAGAACACAATCATTTTCCTGCTTCTAAAAATGCAGAGCAGAGCAGAGCAGAGCTGCTGCTTGACCTGTGGTTGGATCTTTTCATGCATCTCTGAACCCCTCTTTTGGTGGACCGTGCAGACCATGGGCAACCTGAGGGTATGACCCATCCCAGTGCCCAACACCACAGGCAGAACTTGTCCTCCTCCCCTCCACCAGGCAGCTCACACCCCTGGTAGGCTTGACCAACTCACACTCATCACGCTGCCTTCACCAAATCTCGCTGAGCACCGTGGTTGTAAATGGCAAACCCAAGCTGCAGTGACATTAAAACTGGCCTGAGCACAAACACTGCCTGGGAGGGGAGAGCTGGGCATGGTGAGACCACGAGTGGCCATCAGAAGGTTCCAACGTGCAGGCTGTGCTTATTCACACAGAACACGTCCCATCTCCCAGTCCCTACAGGAATGTTTAAACACTTGCCCAGGAAAGCCAGCCTGCCTGCCTTCCTTCCTTCCTCCATNATCCACCCTTGCCAGCCCGGTGGCACCAGTTTCTCCATCCCACACTTGGGGTACCAGCCTTCAACATGGCCCCTGGGGCCTCCCCAGTGCTGACAGAGCCTTTCACACATCTCAGGATGAATACAGGAGGCCAAATCCCTGGAGACACAGCCAGCAAAACAAAAAGAGGCAATATGGAAACCACAGACTGAGTGAGGGCAGAGATTTTGCCCAGACCATGCAGAACAGCTGGGGCAAAGCTCAGGGCAGGAGAGACCTGCTCCTTTTCTTTTGCATGTCTGCTCCTGTTCTTTTTTGGATGTCTTAAGGCCTCCCAGCCTCCCCACCAGAGGAGGAGGAGGAGGAGGGGAGAAAGGAGCCCAGATTACTGGAGAACTCCCCCAGCTCCAGTCTCCTCTGTTCCAATTTATATATTCCACTACAGGTGACATCATGATTGCTGGAGCCTGACAGGTGATGCTGTAAAATGCATGAAACCATAAAAATTTCAACAGCAGCAAGCTCCATTGACGCTACATCTGACAGCACTTAGCTGCCCAGCTAACACAAATATTATAAAAGCACTCGGGAAAGAAATCCAACCTGCCTGACCTCAGTTTTGGACTAGTAAAGATTACAGCATGACCAGATTTCACCCACGTATTATAAGCAGATATCTTTAAAAGAAACCCAAGCAGGGTGTTGGTCAGTGTGAAGGACTAAGGCAGGAGATGAGTTAAGAGTCATCACTGGGCACACAGGGCTTAGGGCTCTGCTCCACTCCAGCTCCCTGCCAGGAAATCTGTCTCAGGAACTGCACAGCTATCACTGAAAAAGGATGTTCAGCAGCCTTACACAGCCAGGCTAGGGTGGGTAATTGCCCAAATCATGTCAGAGCTCCTGATGTTCATTTCTGCCCTCCCCACAGGGAAGGAGTGAGTAATCTTGTCTCTGAAATTTGGGCAGTAAGTGAATCCAGAAGAATCATTGCCCTTTCTTTCATCACTCTCAGCACTAAATTTTAAGTCTGAGGATCTGCTTTTTATTTCTTTCTGCTGTGAGATTCCTCTGGTCTCCCTGGAGGAGGAGAGCACCCCTCAGGTCTGTGGGAGGGGTGTCTGAAGAAGGTGAAGGAGGATTCCCACGTCTCCCAGAACCACTGAGGTGAGTCAGGCAGATGTGGGCTGGTGGCTCCAGCCAGGCAGGGATTGCCCAACCAGACATGCTGAAATGGACCATCCATTTCTCCAGGGAGAACTAGTTTCCATGAGCTCTTTTGGGATTAGTCAGACAGACACATGGGCAGAAGGAACTTGTCACCTTCCAACTTGCCACCCCCAAACCTTTCTGAGCAGAGCTGGGGATCCTTGTGAACCAGTGCTGGTTGTTCTCAGACACCTTCTGAATAAACCACGGGCTCCAATTTCCACCCTGCACCCACGCACCAGCCAACACCATCCCAATATGACCCATCCCAGGGCCTGCCCCAGCACCCAGGGTCACCAAAACCAGCTCCCAGGGCAAAAACGTGTACCCAGCTGTCCTGCACCTGTGCCACAAAGTTCACCAGGAGTCTGGTTTGCTGTTAGTGAGACAGGAAAGGAACAGAAGTTACTCTAAATACATCTATAGCTCCATTAAAACTCCCTTTATTCAAATGATTGGAGAGCTGTTCTTGGAGCTGGCTGCTCTCGCGGTGCACAGACAAGATGGGGAGGGAGTGGAGCAGAAGGTACCAGTTGGGTTGCCCAGCTCTGGAGCTGCGTTCCAGACAAAACAACCATCATCATCATCATCATCATCATCATCATCATCATCATCATCAAAATCGCATTCTTGTACATGCAGTTACAATAACCAGCAATGACGGTCACAATCTAACCACAGGTTTTGATATTAAAGACAGACTTCTTTAAATGTCATTTGTTCAGCCAAAGAGAAATGTTACTGCAAAATTCTGTGCAGTGTTTCTGATCACAGGGTTTTACCAAAAAACTTCAGTGGAAAGTGGATGATCATTTTCTCACAAAAGTCACTTTGGGTTGTTTTTTTTTTTTTTTTCATTACAGATCTCCTCTTTCT